>JACXGI010005659.1:29930-46104 GCA_016801175.1 Esox masquinongy
GCTAGGATGGCAGCTGGCGAGATGACCTCATGTGATGGCACAGAGGATAACGGGGGGGGCGGGGCTTACCCCAGCACCCAGACAGGAAATAGGTCACGGTTCAGAGAGGCGGGACATCTGAGGCCTTAGTGACAGAACGGGACGCCGTTGACGACAATGGGTGGGGGTGTAGTGTGGGGGGGAAGGTAGTGTGATGAGAAGTGTGTGTGTGTGTGTGTGTGTGTGTGTGTGTGTGTGTGTGTGTGTGTGTTTGTTTTTCTGAGAGTGTTTGAATTCAATGTGATTGCCTATCTTTTTGTATGAGTGCTTCAGATTTCCCATTTATCTGCCTTTTCACACCTCTTCGCCACGCACTCATTCCATCTCTTTCCCGATCATCTCCGAAACGGAACGTTTCAGCAGTCTCGTGGCCTCCCCGTCCTCCGTCCGCCCAGCATAATTTGCACCTGTGCGGTCACGTGGTCCCCCAGGCGTATGAAGGGGGATGCATCCATCTTCCTGTCTTCATCAGAGGCTCCAGTCTGTTTCTGTGTTGTTGGCGTCGGGCCAGATCCTCCTCACGGTGCTGACTCGTCGGAGAGACACGACGTCCGACTACGTTAGGCAGCCCTGTGCCGGTCTCACAAATGTTTTATAGGGACAAATGTAGCTTGCGTCGTCTGCTAGCGTTCGAATTGTAGCGCTGCCACCAAACAGATGTAAGCTAAGAAATTATTTAACTCGCGAACCAGTTAGGCAGACTACCAATGGGGGACAATTAGTGTCGCTCTTGTGCGAATCCCGGGTTGTGTTTGTTTTGTTACAGCTTGAAAAAAAGAGAAATCGAAATGTACAAACGAAAATGATTGAGTGTTTCTTTTTGGACCAAGTATTCCCTCCCCATTTCGCACTGTCGGCAGCTAATAAAAACAACCCATCTCTAGAGAAAGGACACAGCTAAAGGTTTAGAGTTATCCTAGTAAATGTCATACATGTTTTTTTCCAATATTTAGAGTAGGGCATCTCTGTAATGGGCAAAGTCCTAGACGAAAAGAAGGACACACTGGCCAAAACTAGTAAATAAACTAGTGTGTGGCAGACACTGTGTGTCTCTCTCTGTGTGTCTCTCTCTGTGTGTCTCTCTTTCTGTGTGTCTCTCTGTCTGTGTCTCTCTGCGCATCTCTGCATGTCTCTCTGTCTGTGTGTCTCCCTGTCTGTTTCTCTGTCTGCGTATATCTTTCTGCGTGTCTCTGTCTCTCCCTGCGTATCTCTGCGTGTCTGTCTGCATGTCTCTCTCTGCATGTCTTTCTGTCTGTGTGTGTCTTTCTCTGCGTGTCTCTGTCTATGTCTCTCTGTCTACGTGTCTCTCTGTCTACGTGTCTGCCTACGTGTCTGTCTGTCTACGTATTTCTCTGTGTGCGTGTCTGTGTCGTGGGATAAGACAGAGCGTTTGCTACCAAGTGCCATGAAGGAGAGTCAGGCCTAATGACAATGACAGAGAGAGGGAGCGAGATGAAATGAATTTGAACGCTCCGGAGTTGGAGAAGGAGGGAGATACAGAATGAGTTGGGGGGTGGGGGGGTCGACGGCGGCAATCTAGAGAAGTGGTAGCGATGGATCTGGAGTGCGGAAGAGATGAAAAGCGGCAATAACAGCGGGGTGAATGAGCGGAGTGAATGACGTGGGAAGAGGTTCGGGGAGAGTGAATGAAAGACCAGGCTGGAGGGAGGAGAGGAGGACGGCCTGAGCCTTTCCCCTTCTCACGGCGGGTTGATAGCGTGACTGAGCGCGGCGTAACACTGTGTGTGTAATGCTCTCAAGGCGGATATTAAGACGAGCTTCCCGGCTCGCCTGGTCTCTCTCTTTTCGCTCTCTCCTCCGTTCTGCCTCCTCTCTCTCTCCTTTCACTCTCTCCTCCGTTCTGCCTCCTCTCTCCTTTCACTCCTCTGTTCTGCCTCCTCTCTCTCTCTCTCCCCCTCTGCTAATGAACCAGGCGTCCCGCCACACAGCCCGGCTGAGTGATGCTCACTGACAGTGCCGCTCAGGCGGAAAGTCTACGGCCCTCTTCCTAGAGTAGAGGCAACGCGCACACACGTGCACTTAAACACATTGGTGTGTACATAAACACACAAACACACACACACACACACACACACTTAATTGAAAGCGGCACATGTTGGATGTCATGCAAAGACGCGCGTAATAAACGTGACGGCAAATTAAAACGCTCACATAACACACGCATGAGAAGACCACAACTTAAAACAGTGTTTACCAAACTAAGGGTTGTCACCCCATGTGGGGTTGCCTGATTTGAAAAGGAGGTTGCGAGAGAAACCGGAAATAATTTTTTCTGGGCTAACATGACTAACATTCGCTTGCCATGAAATGCAGTTGTAATGACGGAGTGGTTTCTGTTTACATCGCTCAAATGGGCCTGTAACTTTTTCATATATTAAGCTACGAAACACCCAGGCTGTTCCCACATGGGGCCGCAGTCCTTAGTTTGAGAAACACTGCTCTGCAGTTACCCTACGCAGTCTGACCACATGCTATCGCATAAACTATTTTCCCGCTCTAATCCCGCCCAGTCCCACACAATCCCAGACACGCCCAGCCCCATACGTACGCCCAGGAGCATTCGTACATCCCTAACTAGACCCAGAGACCATTTTGTCCTTGTGCACCATGACCCCGTTCATCCAGCCCAGAGATATACGGCCCCCTGAGGACCAGGTATTCTTTCCACTCTCTGACTCTAATCCGGTGGCCTGCCCAGCCACGACTGCTGTGCTATGAGGGAGAGGTCAGGTCATGTCAGAAATTAGGCCATTGGCTGAAGCCCACTCCTCCAATTAGCAAGCAGATGACAGAGGGTGGGGGAGTTGTAGCGTGTGCGTCGGCATGCCGGGTGCCCACAGTCGCTCCTAATCCAGACACGCCTTCTATGGTAATCGAGAGAGTCCTGGGAAGACGGAGTAACCCACATTTCCTATTCTCCTGCTTGCTAATCCTCTCCTGACATCACACAATATCGCTCAATAGCTTCAGATTTGCCAGATTGTGTGTCTCCCTTTTGGAGGAGAATTGGGAGAACACTAGGGCTAGTTAAGTTCCCGTTAACTCAGTTGATTGTTTAGTGGTTCCCAAACAGGGGTTCTTGTTCTATCATCAGGGAATCCAGGGGGTACTGAGACTGTGGTTCTAAGCAGTGCAGAATCCAATTGGTGGTATAGTAACATGAGAATTTGGGATCCATTGTGTTACTGGATGAAGTTCTAGGTTCAGGACAATAATGCATGGTTCTCAGGCCAAATGTAGTCTTGAAAATCAATTGGACTTTTAGTTTTGCACTTTTGTTTAACTTTACGCCCCTTATCAATGAGTTCTGGATTTTGCATTGCACATTTGTCTGCATCTGGCTTTCTTTGATATAAGGGTTTATCTCAAATATATTACTCATTCATTGCTGGAAGAGCCAAATATTTCTTTTTCTTGTTTTCTTCTCGGTTTTATGCTGAGAGATTCTGTGTAGAATGGAAACTGCGTTTCTGTGCTAGGGTTTAGGAGACAATGTTCAGACTGTTGCAGTTTTAATGTGGATAGGTTATTAATACGTTGGCCTGGACACGAACAGTTCGTGCATTCATAAAAGCAGAAGTGCGCAGGTTGTTGTAGTGCCCTTTAAATAGCTCGACAACGGACCGTGGCAGCTCGGAGGGGTTTTGTTGGGGAGGCGGTAAGACTTATCATTCTATACACACCGACATGAGAGAGGACGGAGGGAGGGACAGGGAGGTGGAGAGAGATGGAAGAGGTGAGAGAGAAAGGGAGAAATCATTTACAAGAGGAATAGTGGGGCTACTTCTAAATACATTTCCAGGAGTCTCATAAAAGGTCACTACATGCCTCTACACCTCCCTCTCCCAGACCTCCAATCACCACTACCACACCCCCATGCGCCTAGCCCAGCCCCACAACACCGGTATCTATCCTGCCATTGGACCCCCCATCTGTGTACATTAGCCATTCATGAACCCACTCATGGCCACTCATTAGAGAGGGTCAGGGTTTGAAGCAGTTGCATTCAAGGGAGACAGGTCTGTGGCTGGTTCTAATGATTAATATTTCAGTGTCTCCCGTAGAGGAGCTGAGAGCAAGTTTTACGCCGCTTAGGGTGGAGAGTAGTCTCTCTGTCTCTCTCTTTTCTGCTGTCTCTCTCTCTCTCAATTCTTTTAAATGTTCAATTTAAAGGGGTTTATTGGCATGAGAAACATTGGCAAAGCTATAATAAATAACAAAAGTGAAAATAAAATGCAAAAATCTGAAATTTGAAATAAACATTACACACATTTTAAATGTTATGAGTGAAGAGTAATGTAGAAAAAATTGCAAATGTGTTGGAATTATGTCTCTAATGTAGTCATACATTTGGCAGGAGGTTAGGAAGTGCAGCTCGGTTTCCACCTGATTTTCTTAGCAATGTGCACAATGTCCCCTTTGTCTTTATGTCTTGTATGTCTATATCCCCCTGTCTATCACTCTTGCTTTTTATGAACCTCTCTCATTCTCGCTCTGTTTCTCTCTCTCCCACTCTCTCTATCTGTCTCTCTGTATTGCTGGCTGCTTTGCTCTCCTCTTCTCTCCCTCTCTCCCAAACAAGCGGGCAAATGAGAGAATAACACCCCCCCCCGCCTTATTTCAGGCAGTTTCTCTCTACAACTTACAATGCACTTACCCTGCCGCACACTAACCCCCTGTTTCTGTTTCATACACACACATACACACACAAATGTGTACGTACACACACGCGCACACACACACCACCAGACCTTAACTCAAACTGACTTAATTGGGCTCTTTTTGTTTGGGGATATGGAGGGAGACGAGGAGAGGGAGGAGGTCTTCCTCCTCCTGACTCACAGCAGAGGGTGGCTCTCCATCTCTCATTAGTCCAGACACTGAGGAGCAACGCTCAGTGAAGTTGTTAAAAAGTTCTAAAAACAATTCTAATAAATGCAACAACTGGATAATAGTTGAAGTTTTTCATCAGATATTTAATGTTTTTTACTGGTGTGGAATTCATGTATTCAATTTATAAAAGCTTTTTACATTCAGTTGTTTCTTCAAATGCATACAATATTCTTTTTGTAAGTCTATCAGAGGTAATTTTTTTATGTTTTCTTAAAATAAAGAATAGTACATGTGCCTAATTTTCATATTTATTGATAAATGAATATAAAGGGGTGGGAATATTGGTGCATCCAGCCTCCCTAGCTGTGTTCACCTGAGCTGTCTAGACTTAGTCATGTACTTTTGCATAATTCAAAGCTTAATACTACATTACACTAATATAAATGCACTTTAAATTGTTTGCAAGATTATATAATCTGAGTTCATAGTATTAATATAATCTGAGTGTAGATTTCTACATGTCCCATTAATTTGAGTGCATCTAAATTGCATTTTCTTCCTTCTTAATCTCGCAATGTCCAATTTGCGATTATCACAGATGCGAGAGGGTTGAAGTTTGAGTCGTGTACCCTGGTGAACATCTCAACAAGCTGTTCTTGTTCTTCCCACACTGCTCACTTAACCAGAACCTTTTTACTGGCACACACACGCTGGAGATCAATATATAACATGGCCAACAACCAATATTGCGCTCGCAGATGCCTGACATACCACAAGGAGATGCTATTGCATGTTGAGGGAAGACAGCCCTGTCCGACATGTACCCGTTGATTCTGGGCGGCTCTGAGAAAGTTTTTCTGCAGCCCTCATCTGCATCAACCCCTGAGCACTTATAGAAAAATAAGCAAATGAATGTCACATTAACAGTATAACAGTATAAAACAAATGGGACAAGTAAGATTGTAAAGGGGCGGCAGAGAACAATGAAAGCAATTATTCCAGATAAATTTAAGTGACAGGTGGATTTTCCACTCCTCCAAGTAGGAAATAGATGGCTGGAAAGGACAGATCCTCAGGTGGGCGGGACTTGCACAATGCTTCAACAAGACAAGCTACCACACCCACAAACATAAAACCACACATACACATGTACTACACAACACTACCCCCGCTACCCCCCACTTAGAATCAGACTAGATGTTAAAGTCCTCAGTTAGACTGTATTTTGGAACTTTGTGAACGTGAATCATCTATGTTATTCCAATCCATTCTATTTTTATTAAGAAATAAATTCGAGTAAATGGCTGCTGCTGTACCTGGATGTACCTTACCATAATGTAATGAAAGATCATTGATCTGTATCACTAAGTCTACTCCGTTTAAGACACCTCTCCTAAGGAATGAATAGAGGATTTTTACGCCACCAAACACTACCATTCAAAAGTTTGGGGTCCCTTAGACATTTCCTTGTTTTCCATGAAAGCATACATGAAATGACTTTGAATAGGAAATATTGCAAAATGAATAGGAAATATAAACATTGAAAAGGTTAGAAATAATTAATTTTTAATTGAAATAGTAATTGTGTCCATCAAAATTTGCTTTTGTCCAAGAATCCTCCATTTGCAGCAATTACAGCCTTGCAGACCATTAGCATTCTGGTTGTCAATTTATTAAGGTCATCTGAAGAGATTTCACCCCATGCTGCCTGAAGCACCTTCCACACATTGGATTGGCTTGAAGGGCACTTCTTACATACCATAGAGTCAAGCTTCTCCCACAACATCTCAATGAGGTTGAGAACCGGTGACTGTGCTGGCTACTCCATTACAGACAGAATACCAGCTGACTGCTTCTTCCCTAAATACTTCTTGCATAGTTGGATCTGTGCTTTGGGTCATTGTCCTGTTGTAGGAGGAAAATGGCTCCAATTAAGCGCCATCCACAGGGTATGGCATGGAGTTGTAAAATGGAGTGATAGCCTTCCTTCTTCAAGATCCCTTTTACCCTGTACAAATCTCCCACTTTATCACCACCAAAGCACCCCCAGACCATCACATTGCCTTCACCGTGTTTGACAGTTGGCGTCAAGCACTCCTCCATCATCTTTTCATTTGATCTGCATCTCATGAATGTTCTTATTTGCAATCCAAACACCTCAAACTTATATTTGTCTGTCCGTAACACTTTTTTCCAATCTTGCTCTGTCCACCCTCTGTGTTTTTTGCTCATCTTAATCTTTTCATTTTATTGAGATATTATTTTTTCTTTGTAACTGTGCCTAGAACGCCAGCATCCCGTAGTCGCCTCTTCACTGTTGACGATGAGACTTGTGTTTTACCGGTACTACTTAATGAAGCTGCCAGTTGAGGACCTGTGAGACATCTGTTTCTCAAACTAAAAACTGTAATGTATTTGTCCTCTTGCTCAGTTGTGCACCGGGGCCTCCCACTCCTCTTTATATTCTGGTTAGAGCAAGTTTGCAATTTCCTTTGAAGGGAGTAGTACACAGGTTTGTACAAGATTTTCAGTTTCTTTGCAATTTGTCACATTGAATAGCCTTCATTTCTCAGAACATGAATAGACTGAAGAATTTTAGAAGAAAGTTCTTTGTTTCTGGCAATTTTGAGCCTGTCATCAAAACTCACACATGCTGATGCTGAAGATACTGAACTAGTCTAAAGAAGGCCAGTTTTATTGCTTCTTTGATCAGCACAACAGTTTTTAGCGGTGCTAACATAATTGCCAACAGGTTTTCTAATGATCAGTTAGCCTTTTAAAATGATAAACTTTTTGGAACACAGGACTGATGGTTGCTGATAATGGGCCTCTGTACACCTATGTAGATAATCCATTAAAAGTCAACCATTTCCAGCTACAATAGTCATTTACAACATTAACCAGGTCTACATTGTTTTTCTGATCAATTCGATGTTATTTTAATGGACAAAAAATTAGCTTTTCTTTCAAAAACAAGGACATTTCTAAGTGACCCTAAACTTTTGAATGGTAGTGTATATTGTTACCGAAATTTATAGAAGAATACTTCAGCCCATAGGTTGTTCTGTAATATCAAATTACAAAAATCTCACTGGAACCGACACCTTCCGTGTTGTTACACGCTACTAATACTTACTGAGTATTGTGGTGTGAAGAGCAATGTATCGTATGGGCAACTTATTGACAATAAAGAATTTATCTCAAATCAATAATTCCAGTTGTAATGAAGTTATTCAGTGTGCTTATCGCCAGACCATTCACAAGAATGAACACTCTGTTCATTCTACTGGCATGTTCACATGCCTTAATGCCTCCACAGGCCATAGTCGTTAGTGATTAAGGTGGAGAATGAGGAAAAAATAGCAATTAGCCTATTGTTTACATTTGAATTTGTTTAACTACTTCATGTATGAAAAGGTGTCTGGACAGTGAAAACTTTACAGACACCAGAAAAAGTTGGTGCGTGTACAGTTTTTTAAGCTGCGCAATGCTTCCTCGGCTCATCACTGAGTACATGCTGGTGTAAAATGTAAATGTTCCGTAAATGATTATACATAAATATATGGCCCATTTTTTGTTTGTTTATTCTCTTGCTCTATGGTAATCTATAAAGGCTCCAAGTGTTGAATAAGCGCTTCAGTCTGACAGTCCTACACTTCTGAACATGGCCTTGTGTGAAGGAATACGGCCAAAGTATATCTGCCAGAGTGTTTCTACTAGTTCCCATTGAGCCGTTACGCAGTACAGTATGTCTATGGCTGAATGTGAAGTGGAGTTTATTGATTGTTCATTCTTATCGACTGGATTTCCAGGAAGTGGCTGGAAATGAGAGGCGGGAGTGCTTTTACATAAAGGAATCTCCAAATGGCTCCATGGTTGGCAGCCCGTTGGAGGCCATGGTTTAAGATCTCCGACGTTCTCCATTCACTCTGGGCCCCCACATTCAAGGCCCCCTTTGGTCCTCCTTTGTTCTCCCTGCATATTTCTGTCTCTCTCTGTTTCTCTCCATCCCTCCCTTCCCCACTCCCTCTCTAATTCTTTTAGACCTTTGATACTACATTTAGATCTTTTCCAATGGACTATAGGCGGACACTGGGCGTGGGTCTGGATGTCTTCAGGCGTCTGTTCTCATAGGAGGACGCACGATGGTTTGTGTTCTTAAGGAGCAGCGGTGGGTTCACACAGCGTTTTAATGAAGTTCCATAGACCCCCCCAACCACCCACCCACCTCCTTGCCATACTTCACCCCCCCACCTCTCTCCCTAGCTGTCTCTCTGTCAGGGGATAGTTGGCAGGGACCAGCGTGGCTGCTATGGCAACAAGATCCCTCCCTCTCCCACAGGTCTCCTTAGCAACTAGTCGCTTGGCATTGCGGTAATGAGCGTGCCCACTGTGCCAGGTCCTGTGTGTGTGTGTGTGTGTGTGTGTGTGTGAGGGGATGGGGTGTGTATGTGTGTTCGAGGGGAGTGTGTACATGTGCTGGGGGGAGCAGTGTGTGTGTTGGGGGGAGTGTATGCGTGGGGGTGGGGGGGGTGTGAGGCATATGTGTATATTTTGTTTGCCAGTTAATGTGAGAAGAAGGGGATGTGTAACGGAGAATGGGTCTGTGTCTTGATACATGTGAAATGTGTGGGCCCGTGTCTGAGGTTCGGTCCAAACGTCGTCTGGGCATCACGAGCAGCCTTCTTGTCGTGCTTTGGCGCGCGCATTCATATTTGGCTGCGTTCATCTGATTGTGATGATATAATTCGTCTCTGCTCGATGAAATTGCGAGCAATTAAAGGGACGATTCGATGAATTTTGCATGCCATGTTGCCGAGTGAGTTTCCTGCTCTGGTGAAATTAAATTAAACCCTGAGAATGATGTTTATTAAAGTCAGATCAGAGGTGTACACTGACCTTTAGAATGGGGGAAATGAGATTCTCATTATTATGAATGAGATTATGTTGGAGAGTGAGAGGGGGAGAAAACAGCGTTGGCATTGATTCCATTGTTGAGTCGTTCTCTTTGTATGTGGCAGAGGGCGGTTTCAATATAATCAAATCCACACTCTGCCCGCCTGCGGGCCATTAAAAGACTCAAGCACACGCACAAATAAATGAACACAGACACACAAATACTTTTTACAAAAGAAAAAGCCTCTCTCCAGAAACGTTCACGACTTTCTAATGGCCTGATGGCAGGCCCAGCGGAAAATCTGAGTCGGATGGAGCCTCAGACGCTGGATGAAGTGTCAGCAACGAGCAGGTGGACCCACCCCTGCACCTGTCGTGTGAATCCTCACATGGGAAACCGTCCCTCCCGGAGACCCGGTGGAAATCCATATGTGCCCGCCTCCTGCCCGCGTCACCCTGGCACGGGCCTTACCCACATTTGGCTCGGGCGTCAGACGTGATGCCCGGCTGAGGGTGGGGTCTGCGTGGGTGTTGTGGATGTTGTTTCCCCCCTGTATGCCGGCCAACCGGATAGCCGCCGCGGCCGCCCTGGCATTCTGCAGCGGATTTTCCGATCCCCTAACCGGGTCTCAGATGCTCTGCTAATCTGTTAGCGCCTATTTATAGCCACCTAAGCTCGCGCAGCACTGGATCGACTGTTCCCTCACCCAACCGCCAACCACCCCCTTGGATTTTATAGGAGTATACAGGCAGGGATTTGGACTGGCTGTAATTTGAACACAACCAGGCAGGAATCCACCACCGATTCCATTACACACACACGTCTTGAGTTTCTTTGCTTTCCCTCAATTTCTGTTTGAACTGTTCAGATAGGGAATGTGTAATGATGGATTGGGTTGACGTGGCAAATTTGCAAGTGCCAAAAGTGCTTTGTGTTGTCGTCAGAGGGAATATGTGCCTTGTCTAAGACCCAAATGACTACGTCCCCGTGGACAGTTTCTTGGGTATAGATCGTCTTCAGTAGGCCTTGTTGTGACCTTGGAACTACGTGACTGATCATTCTGTGACCAGAGCTGTTTGATCATTTCTGACCTCCTAATGAGACAGTGTTTTTCAAAATCTTTTCAGTGAGGTAGCAGACCGGAAAACAGGACTGTCCGCATGCTAGCAGATCAGGGACAGTGTGCTGTATGCGCTCGGTTCCATACAGAACCGCCCCACCCAACTCAACCCTGCCCCCGTTTACAGAGAATGGCAAATGCACCTACCCCCCCCGCCCCATTCTCATTAATCCACGCGCCTCTAAATTCTTTATTTCCCTTCAAATGGGGACAAGCCGAGCCGTGACATCAATCACTGGAAGCGAATATTTAGCCGGCGCTAATTTCCATCAATAGCCTGGAGACAGGCTTAGCTGACAAAACTCATTCCTGAGCCTGAACAAAACTGCTTGTGTTTAGCCTCTACCCCCCCCCCCCCCCGTTCTTCTGCAGAGGCACAAACAGGCATCACAATAAACACAACCAGAGCCTCTCCTGGTCCCCCTTGATTTGTGCTTATCTAATGAAAGGCCTGCCATAAGGAGATACCCATAGACGAAAGAGCATAATGGCTTCTTTCTGTATGAAATGGGATTGATAAACACCGGTTGTGCGCTCGCCAAATGGCGCTAAATGGATTCACTGGTCCCGTCCAGCCAGACAGATGCCTCGCCTTTGCTGAAGGAACGCGCTAAAGAGCCGTCCGACCCTTTAAGTCGTTTGAAACGGGTGAGTGGTTTTCTTTCAGTGTTCCCATGCAAGCTCGCCTGTGTTTCATGGCTCGCACGCACCCAGTTCCGTTTGAATGAGTGTGCCCTCTCCCTACGAGACGGGCCCTAAACACATTGACCTGTTTCTTCTCCTTTATCGCGAGCGGGCCCTTGAGAAGACTGTGTGGTTTAAGGGGGGGGTGGTGGGTGAAGGGTCCCATTTTTAGGGAACCCCATTGTGTGGCTGCAAGGGTTCTCACACACTGGGCCTCAGGTTGTAACCCCTCCCACACAGACACCTCCCACTGCCCCCACACCCACTCTACCCTCAGCTGCCATCCATGCCAGCCAGCCAGTCAAGCCAACCCAGACGTTCTGTTGCCCCACCCTGCCCCTCCCCCCGCTTCCCAACAACCGCCGCAGCGCCGAAGGCAGATTGCTACCCCGAGAGTGGCGGCGGAGGGGCGTTTGGGCAACATGCCAAGCTAGGCGACCGGGCAATATCAGCCTGCTCACGCAATGCCGCGGGCCACTGTCGCACCAGGGCGCTGGAATGGCCATATCACCCTCACAAAATCCAGCTTGCCCAATCAAACGAGCTTCCCACAGACAGTCAGACTTGGATTTGTCTCAAGCCAAGCCTCAGCAATGAAGAGCGAATAGATTGTCCCAGTTAAATTGTCCACTCCAGACCTCCAGATCCCAAATGAAACTCAGTGGGTGTGTGCAGGGGAGGACGGAGCACCAATCAGTGTGAATGGCCGGAATGCTGAGGGGCAAATGAAAGGGTTTGGAAGAGAGCAAATTATTGACCATGACCAGGGCCTGTTTAGTTTTTGTTCGTTCTTGGCACTGGAACAGGAGCTTGGGCAAACCGAAACAGGAAGTCTTGTACTCTCTATGCCCTTGACTTTGCACAAGTACCCGGTCATGAAAAAGGAAAAATCCCCTTTGCTGCTCCAAGGCCACCTGTGTGTTGAACCTGTCAGATTCGGTGAGGTTAACAGGTCTTAAAGCTCTTAATCTGGGGACAAAGAGGGCTAAGATGGGTTGGCTTGTTCGGGAGAGACTAAAGAAGACATAAGTCTCATATCAGGATTGTGATCACTAAGGGGAGCGGTGCTCAAGCTGATCATCTCTCTGGGGCCACCGGAGTGCCACGCCATAGACATAGAATTAATAGATAGGACATTCCCTATTCAAATCAATGTGCCATGCTGTGGAACTATAACGATTACAACAGGTATTTCCATCAAAGTCAATGTGCCACAACACCCAAATAGATTTTCTAGAATGGACATTCTCATTAATGTTAATGTCCCACAGCATAGAAATATTATTACTAGATAAAAGATTATCGTTTTAGTCAATGTGTCACTACACAGAGTGATTTGTGGACTGCTTATCATACTGAATGTACCCATGGATGTTGTTTATGACTTGATGTGAACTGAGAGGCTTTCCAATTCTAGTAATTACATTTTATGTGCTCCGGTGGCTACAATAGATTTATAAACAGACAGATGCCCTTTTCACCTTCAGTGTCTTGCCAAGATAGCTGTGTAAGGTCACTGTAAGCTGATTGTTGTTGAAAGGCCCACTCTGACATTTACAGCTTCATAGCACATCAAGTGGCGGGACTGATAGTTTCTTGTTTTTTCAAATGAAATAGTTAGAATTTGAATTAAAACTGTTCTTGGAGTTGTGTTTGGGGTGTCATTGAGTGGGACAACTTTTGGTACACATTTTCATGAAGGATCAGTTAATAGAGCTCTGTGTAAGTTCTCCCTTTATCATCATTCAATATTTATGGCTTCCACAATATCTAAATGGACGTCGCTTTAATAGAAGATAGCTGCAAGTCCAAAGGTTGCAATATGTGTGGTGTCAATGTATGTTCGTTTGTGTGCTTCGCTTCATTTGTCTGGTCGTGAAAGCCAGGGGGCTCAAGGAAACACTTTCCATTTTATGAATATTTAATAGGCAAAGTTTTCAATTATTTTCTGTTATAACCCTGTGGGGAGAAATGCAGATGAAGCAACCCTCAAGGACGAACTGAGTGAAGCATTCCTACAGCTCTATCAGGTGGGGAAACTGTACGGGTGGTTGTGTTACATGTAGATCATGGCCTTGGATCACACCCTATCCGGACTGCCCGCGGCGCTCCCAATGACCTGGCAATGAGCTGTATGGGAGGCCTAGCTAGGAGTGACCCCGAATCAACTAGGATTAGCCTGGGATTGTCTGAGATTACCCGGGATGGAGGGAGATTAGCACCGGCTGCCTGCGACTGCCTGTTTCAGGGGCGTGAGCGAGAAGGATGGGCTGGCCAAGTTGCCCCCCCCTCCCCCCGACTCATACTAGGAGAAGCACCTCACCCAGCGCCTGGGAGTGAAGCCAGTCTACAACCATAGGGAGGGACACCTGTAGCCCGTCAGGGCTATTCTTATCCCCGAAAGCCACACCCAAACAGGATGACTGCTACTGAGAAAACCTGGGCTGGAAAACAAAACAAACATGCGGGCAGACAGGAAGCAAACAGCTAGCCGGCCACGCCGTTACAGCCAATGTAACGCCGGAATGGCTGCGTCTCCACTCGCACCCTACTTTTCCTATTTAACGCACTACATCTAAGCGGAGCCCTAAGCCCTGCTTGTAAAAAGCAGCACACCATGTAGGGCAATGGGAGACGTTTGGGATTCAGCCAATCTCTGAAATCTCTTTTTAGCAGGTGGATAAAGAGGGCTTCAGATAAAGAGGGCTTGGGGATGATGTTCAAATCCCTCTTTCAAGTCTGTAGTGGGGGAATGTTTTTTTTTTTTTTTATCATACATGCTCACTTCGGAACAGATTAAACACAGCTATGGATTCAGTGGCACCAAGTGCTCCATCTAAGTTAGGTGTGTTTTACTCAGTCTTCGGGGGAATGGCGTGAGAGCAGCGCACAAGTAGTCTGTCATATGAATGTTTGACGAAGCACTATAACTAATTATTCAAACGACAGGTTTTTGACACTAGTCAGCCGGACCGAACCGAACCTCGCCAAACCAAACTACCCACCACAGTTGCTTCACCCGTGCTAAAAGGGACAATGTGAAAATGTAAGAAGTGAGCCAGAACAGAAGTGTGTTGAAGCAGTCGTAGTGTTCCACCCTTTCCTCCGACCCGGCATTCCTGATGGAATGGCACAGCCCAGATGAAAGGCTGTTTAGAGAGCAAGAGAGAGGAGTGAGGGAGAGAAAGAAAGAAAGAAAGAAAGAGAGAAAGCTGCAGCATCAAAAAACCAACATGTCTCCCCCTCCCCCACTCTCCTCATACGGCCTCCCTGCTCCACCCAATATCATACACTCCTGCACGTTTACCAGTGGTTGCCATGGTTACCCAACGCTCGAGGTGTCACAGCGAGACAGGCGAAACCAGGCATTCACAGATCACCTGAATTCAGTCAGTTGACACTTTTGAGTCAGTGTTCCACAAATTCATTTGTGCGTGTACTCGCAACTGTGGCGTTCGCCATGAATGCAAATTATTCACAACACAATGGAGGTTAAATTACACCTCATGTGCCACAATCTGAAACAATCTATTATAGTGACAAGGTAAGGCTTAGCTACTGTAGGTGCTTTAGTTTTATTTTTTATTTTCAACAAGTCAGAATACCAGTAACAACAAAAGCAGAACAGAATGGCTATTGTTCTCCTGTTAGTAGTTCTTAGCGTTCACTTAGCCTTGAAAAAAGAGAAATGTAAAAAGTATGGAACATCTAAACATTTATTTGTCAACAAGGTTAAATTAACAGTCATAGAGTCATATGAGTTCATCATAGAATTGATCATAATTGTTTGGCATGAAAGAAAATGAATATGTCATACAATAAATACTTTAATTAAAATTCTTGTTTATTAAGAAACTGTGGAGACGCGTTGATGGGGAACAGGATAAGGAGAAAAGAACTACAGAGAGCTCAGAGAAAGGTGGTAGGAAAAGAAAAATGTGGCAAAGAACGGTGTAAGTGAGTGTGTCCTTTGGGTGTGGATGTGTGAGCAGGAGACGCTTTTTTCATGTGAGTTTACGTGAATGAGCTTGTGCGTGTGTGTTTTGTGTGTGAGTGTGCAAAAGGCCTCAAGGTGCGAATCAGAGTGCAGGGCAAATACGCAGTTAGTTTAACAGCCTGATGGCCTGGGGGTCAAAGCTTTTCAGTCTCTCTGTCCCTGTTATGATGCTCCATCTCTGACTGTTGGATGGCTGCAGCGTGATCAGACCACGGCTCACAGGCCTGAGGTCCATGAGGATCTCTGTGGACCTTTCTGAGGCACCGTGTGTTAACAAACAAAACACCCTGGAGGTCAGGCAGGGTGCCGCTGCTGTGTCGGGCTGACCTCACCTCACTCCTAAGAGCATTACCAGGGGCCATACCAGGAGGGCTGAAGTTGGGGATATCTAATGCTTTGGAAATTCTTTTGTACCCTTCTCCTGACTGATATCTTTCAACAATGAGATCCCTCTGATGCTTTGGAAGCTCTCTGCGGACCATGGCTTTTGCTCTGAGATGCAACTAAGAAAATGTCAGGAAAATCCTACTAGAACAGCTGAACTTTATTTGTGATTAATCAGAGTCACTTTAAATGATGGAAG
>JACXGI010005660.1:5332-33144 GCA_016801175.1 Esox masquinongy
TAACAGGACAGGTTCCACTCAGAACAGGCCTCACCATGGTCGACCAAAGAAGTTGAGTGCACGTGCTCAGCGTCATATCCAGAGGTTGTCTTTGGGAAATAGACGTATGAGTGCTGCCAGCATTGCTGCAGAGGTTGAAGGGGTGGGGGGTCAGCCTGTCAGTGCTCAGACCATACGCCGCACACTGCATCAAATTGGTTTGCATGGCTGTCATCCCAGAAGGAAGCCTCTTCTAAAGATGATGCACAAGAAAGCCCGCAAACAGTTTGCTGAAGACAAGCAGACTAAGAACATGGATTACTGGAACCATGTCCTGTGGTCTGATGAGGCCAAGATAAACTTATTTGGTTCAGATGGTGTCAAGCGTGTGTGGCGGCAACCAGGTGAGGAGTACAAATACAAGTGTGTCTTGCCTACAGTCAAGCATGGTGGTGGGAGTGTCATGGTCTGGGGCTGCATGAGTGCTGCCGGCACTGGGGAGCTACAGTTCATTGAGGGAACCATGAATACCAACATGTACTGTGACATACTGAAGCAGAGCATGATCCCCTCCCTTCGGAGACTGGGCCGCAGGGCAATATTCCAACATGATAACGACCCCAAACACACCTCCAAGACGACCACTGCCTTGCTAAAGAAGCTGAGGGTAAAGGCGATGGACTGGCCAAGCATGTCTCCAGACCTAAACCCTATTGAGCATCTGTGGGGCATCCTCAGATGGAAGGTGGAGGAGCGCAAGGTCTCTAACATCCACCAGCTTTGTGATGTCATCATGGAGGAGTGGAAGAGGACTCCAGTGGCAACCTGTGAAGCTCTAGTGAACTCCATGCCCAAGAGGGTTAAGGCAGTACTGGAAAATAAAGGTGGCCACACAAAATATTGCCACTTAGGGGTGTACTCACTTGTTGCCAGCGGTTTAGACATTAATGGCTGTGTGTTGAGTTATTTTGAGGGGACAGCAAATTTACACTGTTATACAGGTTGTACACTCACTACTTTACATTGTACATTTCTTCAGTGTTGTCACATGAAAAGATATAATCAAATATTTACAAAAATGTGAGGGGTGTACTCACTTTTGTGAGATACTGTACATGTGTATATGTTTGTAAAATATGGTATGTTTTAGAAGCGTTTGTATCAAATGAAACATTTTAGCAAATTCATAACATAATATGCATTTTAGTAGTGCATTGTAACATAATATAACATTCGACATCAAGTGTCCCAGATTTACATATAATATGATAGATTTCCCCAGAAATAACATTGCTATTTTATTAAGGTTTCACAATAAGGAGTATCTCACCAGGTTTCATGATGAGAATCTTAACAGGTTTTCTAATGAGTATCGTAACAGGATGTCCCTGATGAGAACCTTGTGTGACCATAATGAGTGTCTTGTGAACAGGACAGTGGCCAGGAATCGTGGGCCCCCTCACTTATAGAAGACATTTACATATACAATCAGTGCACACTGCCAACCATGGGCCCTGTGAATCATACCCACCTTTCCCTGGAGTTGTCAACGCCCTGATTGTGAGTACACAATGAGTATCTTAACTATGCGTTTATGATAAGCATCTTAACTGTCTCCTTAGGGAGTATCTTAGGGTATATGAGTAGTTTACCTGGGAGTCTAGGCCGTCATAGTTGAGGCTAGCTCCAGCCTCGTCAGTGATCTCAGTGAGCTGAGAGAGATCCTCGTCCTCAAACTCTTCTAGGCTGATGTCATGAGTCAGCCTTAGGACCCAAAACACACACGCACACACACACCATTTACCACATCACACAAATCAGTCAAAAACTAGAAAAACAGATGCAAACTACATGGACACACTTAGAAATTAGTGAGGTACTGTCTAACCCTACTGATTGGCAGATGGACAAGGAGGAGCGTAACAATCTGAAGTGATGATAAACAAGTAAAACTCTGAAACGGGTGGCATTAGGGCAGAGAGTAGAGGAACGTGTGGTCTCTGCTGTATCTACGTTAACATATGAGTGTAAGTCTAGACCTTAACAGCCAATAAAACCTTGTCTGCTCTGGTTTACGTGCCACTACAGCATACAAGTTAACAACACCGACATTCAGAAGGAGCTCCACATTTTGCTACGTCATGTGTGCAGAAAGGTTTGACTGCCAACACGCGTGAGCTAGCAGCAAATCTGCTTTGGTGGGTCCATGGCACTTTACTACGGTGTTGCAGCCTGCATGATGCTCATGCTATGCCTTTGATTTCTGACCTTGCCAAATGCCCTGGGTGAACCGCTGCTAGTTTGTCCTCACTTCATCTTATACAACTTAAACACGTCCTTGAACTACTTTCAAAAGGCACACTACAAAAGACTGCTCCCTGCAAAACCTCTACTATCATTATCCTACAACCAATCCTTTGACAATCACAAAAATGTACACCATAATCAATCTAAATCAGACATCTAAGGCTCTTATTCGTACTTCTAAATGTTTCCTGACTTCTGTTACCATTAGAACCCTCAGACAATATATCACTTCAGTATTTTAGTCTCTTAGCAGAGCCATCCATACAGAGACTTAACAGGCACAATAAGGGTTAACAGTCTAGCAAAAGATCGGAACGACACCTTGCTGGCTCTGGGATTTGATCTCGCAACCTTTCAGTTACTGGTCAGACAGTCAAACCACTATAGCACCTTCCAACATAAATATTACTTTGAGACCATGAGTCTGTTACACCAGGCAAAGGCCTACAACCTGCCTTGGCTCAGCTCTGTAACCTTCCCTGGGTCATATTCATTAGGCACCAAACGGACCGAAATAGGTACAGAAGTACCGCAATGGAAATATTCGCACTAATAGTGAATACGGCCCTCTCTACTGTACCATTTCTCCCACTGGTCCTCCATCCACTTTTCTCCATTCTCCTCCTCCATCCACTTCTCCCCATCCTGGTTGGACTCCATGGCCAGACTGAGGCAGAGCAACATCAGCCGGGCTGGGCAGGCGAAGGGACCAGGAACAGATCGATTCAACGGGCAATTACACCACTCCCACCCACTTTCAAGAGCATCCTTCAGAATCCTCACTCTTCCCTCCCCAGGCCCTACACAACAATACCAACAACAGCATAAGCAGTCGCAGCAGACCACGGATGTCCTGGTGGACGAGGCAGCGTCTTCCCCTAATCCCCAGAACGAACACGCACGCACGCACGCACGCACACAGTACAGACTCGTCTTCACCACCGGCTACACCCTGGTCTCCCCGCTCTGGCTCTGCATTCATGCGTTCCCCCTGGGCTCCAGTGTACCGACAAGAGGACGAAGGGTGGGCGGGGGTGGTGCAGGGCGGCCTGGTGGTGTAGAGCCGCGGGGAGGCTCGTCCCTCTGAAGCCCCAGCCCATCAGCCCCATCTGGGTAGGTTCTCCCGCGGCACGGCCATGCCTCCTGTGTGATGGATGGGCTCGGATCGATGCAGCTCCTCTCAGGTTGCCTGCCTCCTCCCCCACCAGGCCAGACAGCCGGCAACTCGGGGGAAGGGAAATGAGGACGGCTAAGATCAATGCAGCTGCTGACAGGGAGTCCCGTTTCCCTTCGTCCCTGACCTGAGGAAGGGGTGCTGACGTTCTGCTGATGGGTCCTCATGCCGCACCCTCTTCTTCACACGCTGACGTGACCTGTGAGACAGACGCTGTGTAACAGACTTTCCAGCTTGCGTGTCTAGTGGTGTGGTGGGGGCTTAGCCGTCATTACATTATTCCCTCTAATGTGATTGGCCGTCCCTGTGGACATGACCAGACATGTACATACATGTAGCCACTAAAACACTGGACAACCACAACCACACACAACATGGAGCTTGTAATGTCAATGTTCATCTGAACACACGTAAACTAATTCCAACCGACTGGAGCATCGAACCTCACCAGAGTAAAATCACACCATAAAACGTAGTTTACCATTCCTCTGCAAAACAGTACGCAAATAAAACCGGGACAGTGTCAACACTGATTATAATCTCTTTTATATTCAAATTCAGGTCAGGAGAATTATACTACAAATCAAATCAAAATAGTTAACATGTAAGTTGACATTTGTCCTCTATTTTTCACTGTAAGAGAGGGAGTCAGGGGTTACACAACCATTCAGGCATTTGTTGTTATCAGACTGGATCAGGCAACTAGAGACACACAGAAACAGCGAAAGGCAAATCCAATGAGGACAGAGTCATGAAGAAATCAGGAGCTGGAGACTGACAGCAAATGCAGAGAAAAAAAAACGTGGGCCAAGTGAAGATCTCCACCAAGTTATCATTAAAACCTATTTGGGAAGATATGAGATGAGCAACTTCTGTTTTTTTCCCCCCTCAACCAATAGGTTGAGCTGGTGAGGGGAGAGGACTCTAAATATATGAAATTAAAATCATGCCCATTAGTAGAAATCCCAGAGATAACAGGGTTATTACTGCCGGTCAAGAAAGCACAATTCAACCTCAGCCCTCTGCTCTTCCTCCTCCATGATAACTGACCTGCTGTGACACAAAATAAAGCTCTACTGGCCGAAGGCCACCGCTCCATTAAACAAACCTTCCGGCCTTCAAAGTGATGACTGCCAAAGTCATGACCGGTAGGCAACACTTATTTTCACAAAATAACAAACGGTTGTTGGCGGCGGATGTTGATTTCCTGCACCAACTGAGGTTATCCGCCGACAACAATTGTAGATAAGCCTCAGACCTTAACGAGATTGAATTCGATCGGAATCAGCCAGATGTCTCCTGTGTTGTTTTTTCCCTGTTTATTAGTCAGCAACCTATTGCTTGTGATCCTCCAGTTGTGATACAACAATATAACCATCCACTCAACAATAGACATTACTCTATCAAATCTTATGTACCAGTAAATATAAAATGAATTAACTACATGCATTACAATCTGGACTACATATATTACTTATTTTCATTATCACATTGCAATCCGGTAGGCGCAGAAATAGAACGATTAGGATTCATAAATGTATATTTCTGCGTGGGAAAGGTCAGTTAAACAACTAACACAGATTGGGTCACAATTCTGTTAGTGCTTTAATGAAAATAAACTCTTTTGTACAAAACAAATAAATAACCATTCCACAAAGCAGAACAGGGAAACAAAGACTTGTAGTGAATATACACTGTGTGGAATGTACAGCATTTGGCGAATCAAAACTGACTATAGATGGTCTTTGTGCTAATGGAAAATAGAAGGAGTAGGCCTGCTCAACTCCCCTTCTGGGTAGTTCCATAGCACAGGGTTGAGCTTCCTAAAACATGGAGAATCAAGATCCACTTTTGTAAGATTATTATAATGGTGATCTTAATACGACAAAGATTTTGAACAAACTCACCCGTGTGCTGACAGAATTATAGTAGTAGTATGTACAAAATATATGCATGTTTCATACGTTTATTTCATCTGTGTGGCCATAGTCACAGACCATCTGGGTAATGTTTGGTTTTGTTTCCTGACAGACATGTTTTGACGGATCAGGATAATATCAGACTTTAAATGTAAAGTAAGTCATAGAAAGGCATCGATTCCTGTCTTCCCCCTAATTGATTGTTATTATGTCCTCTGCCACAGGCAAAATATTAGTTTTATTTACCAATCACTTAGTTGCAATCAGTCAAAATAACAAGTAAAAAGATACTTCACAATGGAATCTCAGAGACAAGAATAGATTAAATATAGAGGTTGTTTGGGAAAACACCAAAACACCCAGGACATTCAAACAAACAGTAACGCTGTGTCTTTGAGGTTCTACTGTCGTCACAAAAGTAGTTGCTCGCTTGCGCATGAAAGTACAATAATAAAAAGATTAATGCCAGATTAGAAAAGCTGATAGGAAAGGTAAGCAACAACATGCTATATACACTCATTGTAAATCTGCTTTATACATATTATTGGCAATTATGATGCAGTTTCTGCCGCTGATCTGTATGTTATCGTTAGACTACATTTGAACCGGTTATTGTATGTAAATATTTGTATATAGATCAGTGAATAATCCTGCATGGGCGATGGAGTTCGGCGCAGGTCAGAGATCATCTGCCGTGTGTTTCTGGCATTCACCATCCCACATGGCAAGCTCCTAAAAAAACAAAACAAAAAAACAAACATAAAAAAGTATATTACATTGACTTATGACGTTGAAACACAACACGCGTCACCTCACCCAGTGTGTCCAGCTCCGTTCGCTGCTCACCGTATGTCACTGCGAATCCACCGGCTCCGCCAGAGGCTGCTGCTCGTCCCACTCTCCCTGGTCGGGCTCCTGCTCCTCATGGGGCGCGGTGCTACTGGTGTGCTGGTGTTTGGATTGGGTGGCCCTCGGGGCTCCCGGTGTGTCAGAGGGCCTGCCTCTCTTCAGCATGTTGGGCTGGGCAGAGGACGTGTGGGGGGGTGACTCTGCATTCGGTAGGGTTTCGGTTAGTAGCGCATTTTTGTTGAAATATGTCGATCACGTTCCCTTGTCTGGCTGATGGCTTGATACTAAAAATAATTATGCTGTTGGGTGATCGTTTTGTGTCCGTGTGAGTTAACTGCACATTTTATTGATCTAAATCAGCGACTGAAATCTGAAAAATGCTACCTTCTGTCTCCAGGGACCCTGGTTTAAAGATAAATAAAAATAACCTAGTGGGAAAGATCCGGAGCATCACAAGCTTGTGTTTATTGTCTACTCAGGCCACCCTCACGAATGGTGCTCATTTAATAAACATTGATCAAAGCTGAGTCATTGTCTAACTGCCCGGTAAAACACCAGGCAAAATAAATGAAGAATAAACATATGCAGACCGTGACCTGCACATGCATAGAAGCTTGGGAAGCTCCGTATCTTTCAGTGCAGCAGACTAAAGACCCAGAAAAATAAGGCAAATCTGCTCCCATGGTCTTATTAGACTACAAAATAAGAAATACAACTCCCAACGTACCACAGGTACTGCTGCTGGCCTGAGAATCGTCTGTCGGGGGAGGCTCCGCCTCTTCCTGGATGGTGGGCACAGAGGCCAGGAGACCTGACGGACACACAGACCAACATTCCATCATTGCTACCATGGCAACCACTGACGGGAAATAGCCCACAAAAACACTGACAGCAGGATGAAAACAAAGACAAAACACAGTGCAGGGATCCAATGTAAACTGAAAAAAAACAATAGCCTTTTAGTGTAAACCAGGACTAGCGCTTCAGGAAACATGAGGACATGCCATGCTGTCACCACTAGCTTATTTACAGAATAACAGCACATTAAGACAGCTGTCAACACCAACATTAGTAATCTACAACAGTATCTCTATCCACTCCCTGCAACAGGGGTGAAAGTGGACGTACAGCAGGGCTGACCCCATTTAGCCCACCGATTGGTCGATAGATTTATGTACTTATTTCATGGTGCATGAGAGACCCATCAGATTTGCGATTATCTCAAGGGTTCCAAATGTATGTATTGTGTGTGTTAAGATTCCAAATGTGTATATTGAAATCGATCGCTGCAGCTACTCTAAATACCTTTATCGATCTCCAATATCTTCAGTGTGATGTCAAAGTAGAAAGAAACATTTTTATACCAATAAATAAAATGAAAAATGATGAACTTCCTTTGGATTATCAGACCAAAGTTTCTCATTTTAAGTCTCAAGGTCAAATGCTGACAAATCGGGGACAGTCCTAACATACGATACTTCTGTTTAAAAAAAGAAAAATGTATTTTTTTTTTTTTTAAAAACACCTCACTTCTGCTACATGATCCTTATGTGAAAATACAGAACAACAGACAGAAAACAGTAGGCTCATCGTCACATACAGCCCTTGTTGTCACTGATGGTCAAATGAAGACAACTCTTACAGACCAAAACAAATGACCTGAGGAACATGAAGCCGGGCATCCTTAGAGGACCAAAGAGCTAAGCTGCTGCAGGCATCTCAGTGGGAACTTTTCCAGAGAACCACTGTCCGTTTGCCACTGTCCGTTTCAACAGCGTATTAGCCAGTAATAAGCTTTACCGGTATCTACTAACTTACTGGAATAGTCATAAGAATTGAGCAATTGCTAGCGAGTCTGTCAAAGCTATTTCATTTCATGGCATAAGAACGTATTTTTTTATTTCATGGCAAAACAACATACTTTTTTCTTTCATTTGTGAATTACATTTATACAATAACTATCAATAAAGGCGAGGATAACTAACTTTTTCATCAAGTGAAAAGACGAGAGAATCGTGGAATCTACCAGAAATAATTAATAAATGTCGTTGCTCTCAATAGATTTGAAATTAGATCTTCCACATGAGAGGCACTGTCTTTAACCACTACGCCACGGCATTACATGTTTCAGCATTTGCTAGACTCCATTGAGGATTGTGTTAAACTGACTAACGTTTCTTATTAATTTTATAGTCTATGAACTGTATTGCTTTCGCCACTGGCCGTTTTTACAGCTTATTAGCCAGTAATAGGCTTACTAGTATCTACTAACTTCCTAGGAATAATCATAAGAATGGAGCAATTGCTAACGAGACTGAAGATGAACTACTCCATGCCAGAAACAGTCGCAATGTAACCGTATACAGTTTCGGTTTTAGCCAGCGAAGTTTTCGTAAATACGGAATAATTCACAATGCGTACTCCGCTTCGCCTGCGAGGAAATACGAACTCGGGATCTATAGTTCACAAGTCCCCTTCTCTAACCACTACGCTATTTAACAAGGGGTAGTCAGTCAGTGACATTCGCTCTTCTTAGCCGGCTCCGCTTACGCGGTCCGGCAAAAAATGCTGTCAGTCAAATTCATCTTCAACTTTGTTTAATGTGTTTTTTTCTCTTTTTTGGCAAATGAATTACACTCAAAATAAGAATGTATGGAGGTGGAGAGTCTTTAACCATAGCTGTACAAATAAAAAAAATAAAAGCATACAGAAAGAACAACACCACTTAATGGATAGTGAAAATGCAACCAGATGAACCGCTAAACAGTTGTTTTATCAGTTCATAAACAACACGTTCTGTTAAACAACACGTTTTGTATGTTGGAAAAATACAAAACATTTTTGCCTAGTGAATAGGCTACGAAAAGGCGTTAATTCAAACACTAGTGTATAGGTCCAGACTCGTAGTTAAAGCAAACGCACCGTTTGGCCATGAATAAGCTATGGAAAAACCGAGAGGAGTTTTTGGAAAACCCAAAGTCCTTTTAACCATGTGAATAGACGGAAACGGTGCGTCTTTGCAGATCTCTCCCAGGGGTTCTAGTTGGGCTAACGAGTTGATTTGAATGCCAGTGCATAGGTCCAATCTCCTTGTTTAAGCACATATTCATGTCACATACAGACAACGATATAAGGTATTGAAAAACCGAGAGGAGTTTTTGGAAAAATACAACTTCAGTTTCGCTTAGTGAATACAATATTATCATAATTTGTGTATTATTAACATCATATCAATATTTCATTTTTTTAATATCACAGTTATCGTCAATATATTGCGACACCCCTACTTCAGACTATGAAATGAAACCAATAAAATAAATCCCCAAACATCTGCTGTGTTATTTGGGGCGAGGAAACAAATACCTCTGAATACAACCACTGCGATAGGTCTGGGCTGTTGTTGCCACTCAGAGCCAACGTGGGAATGGTGCCAGAATTTCTGACATAGTCCTCACCTCCTGACCCAAAGGCTGTCTTCACGAATAACAACATGTTCCTAACTTCTTGACCTGTGAAAACGAGGTTTAGATTACATGAAGGTGAAAGACTCACTGAGGCCTCTGTAGTGGGAGAGTTGCTGGTAGACCTGCTTCATTCGCTCTATGTTAAGTCGGCTGCCCTCCGCATGGTTAATCATAGGCTTGGGATAGTCTACTCCCACAATGCAGTGGGCCGCCTTCTGAACAGACTCCGGTGCTCTCCACGGCTCGTAGATGTATCGGTCGGGGTAATCCTTCAGCTTAGGGATGTAGCGCCTGGAAATCACAGACACATTGGAGACATGTAACAATTGTTCACACTGCACTGCCATACCCAATGGATGTATAGAATCTCCAGGGTTTACACGCCGCTCGTTCTGACGATTAAATTGACATGCTGTTGTTTTATCGGTTGTTCCAGCAGCCCCCCCACGCTCAGATCAGCGTGTCAGAGCGTATCCCTGTGTCTTTATTGTACCCGTTGTCAGAGAGACGCATCCATTCTCCTGCACCAATCAATCAATGTCACATCTCACTATACAGTCAAAGCATAAAATAGCCTAACCATGGCCCTCCGTATGAGGGCCAGTAGACAGCGAGCCTGTCTGTCTGTGTGTAAGAGCAGACAGTAGCGCGCGTGCGTGCGTGCACCTAATGTAGTCTCCGCTGGGGTCGGTCCTTCGGCCGAAGCCCACTGGACAGTAGCAGTGGAAGAACTGCTGGAAGAAGGCGCTGCAGGACAGCCACATCCAGCTGCCGGCGTTCACACTCCAGTCTGCATCCAGGAGCAGCTCCTCGAACACCTGATCCGCAAGACCAACCGGCACAGGACATCCAGAGACACGGTCAGCAACAGCAACACCACACCACCAACACGACTTAAACGCAGACCCAGGTACACTGGCTGACCCAGGCCTCCATAACCCTCGCCACAGCACGGTCACACTAGTAAGTTAACCACAGGTAGATTACGCCAAAGTCGGGTTAGGCAAATCTGAGTGCTGCCGGCATAATATCCTGCTGCTAAAATAACACCAATGAAGGCTCGTTTGGCCATCACTAATCTTACCGGATGTCCATCCTAATTAAGGAAGGACACGCGCGAAGGTGGGTGGAGGACAACTACCCATCGGAGAAGAAAGGCAACACTCACTCGCATGCCGCTCTCCCAGCTGATCCACAGGTCTCCTCGGGTCAGGAAGCAGGCCACGGCGTGCCGGGCCAGGTGGTGGATCCAGCCCTCCTGCCTCAGCTGGGTCATGATGGCGTCGATCCAGGGGAAGCCCGTCCTCCCCTCAGCCCACTTGGCCAGCGCCTCCGGGTTGTGGTCCCAGGGGATCTGCACACAGATGGGGTTGCCCTCCATCCGGTCAAAGTTCGGGTTGTTGGTTCCTGCCGTGTAGAAGAACTCTCTCCAGAGGAGCTGGCCAAATAAAGAGAGCGGGGGACTGCAATGCTTCCGTAGCTGTGCGGGACGGACGGATAAATTCATCAGGCAACAACTCTTAACATCGGTAGTTGTGACAAAGGCGTGTTTATTTTTAACCCAGCAAGAGCAAGAAAAAACAAAACCGAACCATGACAGTTATTAATGTATACTACGATCGAACACCTTTGTCCCAGGTCAACAGACACCAACATCTCTTGTAAAACATTTGCATTTACTATGATGATCAAAGCTTCCCGTACCTTCATGTAGAGTTCTCGCAGGTTGTAGTAGAAAACGCGACATGACATGCATCCGAAGCGTAGGTACGGACTAAGACCTGTAGGGCTGGCCATCAGAGAACACATGTTGACCCTTGGTCGTTCAAAGTTAGCCACCCAGGCTTTTCTGTCCAAGTGCTTGTTGAGTCTCTCCAGAGCTTCCGACTCCCCTCCCTTCCACACCGCCGGGCCCAGGCCTTGGGTCTTGAATCCTGGGGAGCAGAAAGTACACAAACGGAGCATTCAGAAAACAGGCTCCAAAACACACAAGTACACGGTGACTCTTGTTTTCATTTGAAGGCTGTCCTCCACACGGTAAGGTGAACAACAACAGAATGCTACCCGTTCTGGATGAAAAGACTGTAAGCACATTAAGCATCAACCACTGATCCTCCGAGTATCACCGGAGTAAAACTGTAGACTTAGGTCCAAGTTACCCGTCTGTAATGACACTTGGTTTATTATATTAAATCATTATCCGATTGGCAGGGTTACTGAAGACGTGGTAAAAATGTGACGGATTGATTACCCAGCTCTTCCAGAGAAGGGACACTGTAGTGTTGGTCGTGGTTGTCTGAAATCTTGGTCCGACAGCTGTCCATCTGTTCCTTAGTGACGGTCGGCAGGGGCTTGGCCGGCAGCTCCAGCACGTTCACTAAGGCCTGGAACCTCTTGAAGGTCAGCGGAGGAGAGCCGCTGTTCATCTCAATGATCCTAAAAACAGCCAAAACGCAAAGGGCGATGAGATCAACACATAATGGACATCTGGGTCTGTATTCATGAAGCATCTCAGAGTAGGAGTACAGATCCTCTTCCTGCTCCTGTTATGTTACTCATTATGATCTAAAAGGCTAAACAGATCCTAGACCACCGCTTCTACTCAGAGGCGCCTTGTGAATATCAGGCCCCAGGTAACTTTTCAGAAATGTCCATAATAATTCTGTTGATGTGTTGAGGTGATGCCGTTAAGAAAAACGCACAGATGATTCTTGGCTGTGAGCGGAGGGCAGTTGTTCATCTCAATGATCCTGAAGACAACAATATAAACGTAGAGGAGGTAGAAATTATTAAAAGGTAATTTCAAGATTAAAACCTCTTTAAATGCCAATTGATACTGATGTGATGATCTTTGCACATCAGCAAACTGGTTGTTTCAAAGAAACAGCACAGACTGGGGTATAATTTATCCACCACTTAAAAACCTGCATAAATCATTGACAGTCAACTTGTAAAACTAACAGCACCGGATTGGATCATAGTGCTCAATTCATGTTCTCCATTACTTATACACAGAATTAAACATACATTGACACAAATGACCAGTTACATCATTGCATATGACAGAACAAAGCATTGTAGGTGACTGTGTGGTACCTAGCCAGCCCTTTAAACAGATTTAAAATGGGTCCCGTTTAGATTATAATCGAAATCGGCGCCAGCTGGGGAGCTTCCTATTGGATCGAGTCATTCTGTATGTCGGACTGGGCAGGCAGTCGTGTCAGCTGCCCCCCCCCCCCTCCAGGTGTGTCCAGCTGCGTTGTGGCTGTCATTCCAGAGCACCGCACCGGGCTGCCACAGTAAACAGCCCCCTCCACTGCCTGGGGGCTGGCATGTGTGGTGTGGCGGGCAGTTACGTCAACACACCACCAGGTGGAGGCACTGAGCTGTGGGGACTGTTGTCATGTGGTCCGGAATGATCTGGAACTCCCTCAGTTCTACAGAAGCGCAGGCTTTTCCCCTTTGATCTCTGGCGCTCTATTGGCATTGTGTGCCATTACGGCATTAGTCACACTTATATAACTGAATTTATGTTAATCTAGTTATACTGACAGAAACATTCCCATGGTAGCAACTTTTAACCGACAAAAAAGAAAGGCTGAATAGACGCTACTATGCTGACGTAAGTTAAATTTAAGCTTAAGCACTTAATGCCTCTATTGGATAGAGACAATGTGGAAAGATGGAGGGACGTGTTTTTGTTTAAAGAGCAGTGGACCAGATTCAAACCCACACGGCAACAGTGTCTGAGGCCAAAGGAGGAATGATACTCATCGATCCCCAGCAAGGCCAAGCATGCCATCAATGGGGTATGCCACACTGCTGCTTGGGTCAGTCTGGAGGGAGGTGAACTAAGTAATCATTCCCCATGTGGTTGTGATCAGGTGGGACCATCATGTCTCACTTCCTACAGGAGATGCACAAGTCCAGATGAAATAGACAGGTAAGCAGAAGCCTAGTCATTATCAAGGGGCTATACGGTACAAACCGATCGGAGTCTCTGCTAGATACCTAGTGTACTGGAGTAAGAAACTATTTGCGTATTTTCTTACTCCAGAAGTGCAACCATCCAACAGAATGGAACTGTGGACTGACCTGTCCAAGTTGTAAAGCGTGTGAGAATTCCTCACGACAGTCTCCACTCCGAACTCCTGCGCCATTTTAATAATGGCTCCATCCCTCTCCTTCCCATAGGGCTCAGAGTCATACTCAAAAGTCAACCGTGTGACGCTCCACTCCTACAGAAAGATGAGAGATAAAAGGGAGAGACAGAGAGACAGAGACAGAGAGACACAGAGAGACAGAGACAGAGAGACACAGAGAGACAGAGACAGAGAGACACAGAGAGAGAGAGAGAAACATAGGGAGAGAAAGAGGGAGATGGCTTCTAATAAACATGTCCCGTAATTAGGCCACAATACACGAGTAACTGGGGCTGAAATACTCATCTGTGAAGTTATTGGGCCAACATGGTCTCAGTAGCCACACCTTACCAACAATACACCTCAGTCCGATAAAAGACACTAATTCAGAGCCATTTACTGGAGGGAATGCATACATTTTCATATTTCTCTTGCCTGTATTTGCGGAGTTGTCAGATGCTCTAACAACTGAGCCACAAAGGACAGTCAGACCAAGACAAACATGGGTCTACAAGTCAGAGTAAACTGCAAAGAACAACCTAATAATCTAGGACAAAGCCTTTATGGCAGTATGATGTTGACACAAAGCAATTCCTCAAAGGGTAGATGTCCACTTCTGTGCACGTTCCGGAAAACATCTAATATATCTTGTTTTCCCTGGTAGGTGGCCACATTCTGGGCTATACTAAGGGGACGTTCAATGTAATTATTAAGGTGAAGGAAAACAATAGAAGATTGTAGTTATAACCAGTAGTAAGTACTAGTCCCAGAACCCTCTCCGCATCCAAGCTACTTGTTGTAGTGACTAAGGCTGAAGAGCGATCACATCTGTAAAAATAAAACAGTTTATCCAGTCGGTAGTCTGTATCTCAGAAGAAGGTAGTTGACACGTGACATCTCTGGCTATTCACCGTGCTAGGTCCTGCTGCTCGACGCGTAATGGCTTACAGCTGGAGATGAAATGTGCAGGGTCCTCTCTCCCTGGACATAAAGGACACTCGCATAAAGAAGCCATTCTCGAGGCAGTTGTTCGGTGCGTCACCCACAACAACACAATCACAACATGTACCCCAGCAAAGTCAACTGGAACGTCTGCAAAGTCTGTTTTGACAAAATGACATCTCTGAGGCAAATTACTTATGATTTATTTTATTATGACTAGCAGCCTTGAAGACGTAAGGGCATCTGTCGACCGGGTGTCAGAGGGTGACACGCTCCAAGCTCTCACAGAGGTTCAGTGAATCTGCAGTTTCCTTGAGCAGAGAACAATTGAGTGGATGGTGGTTGGTGTGGCACCAGCACCAGCTCACTTGACAGTTTGTCCAGCTGTCCTTGACTATCCAACAACACACAGGGGCGGATGCCCCGCCCCCTTATTACACGATTGTGGTTCGGCCAATGAAACAGGCGCTAATTTCTCCTATACACGTTGACAACACTGCTGGGTGTCTTTCTTCCAAAATGTAAACAGACAGGAAAATCAAGTGATTTTATCTTTTGAATGAATGGTTCGCCACCCAGACATGAACATACTCAGCGTTTGGAAACTCAGTACAAACATGGTGGATGTACACCACGTGAGCTCCTGATTGAGGTGTTGTTCCCCACAAATCAACACCCAATGCACCCAAACAAAATCCAGTAGTAACCTTGCCTACATCAGATCTACAGAGGAGAACACTTACGCGTTGGATACGATGGCAAAGACAGAATGAGAGAACTGGGTTAACCCTAAACTGAACAACACAGGATTTTAGCAGATGTTGTTGGACTCACTATACTGTGTTCTGGTGTTCCCAACTGAATAGATATGTTGTTTATGTAAACTTAGTACCCACAAAGCCCTAAACCAAAGTTATAGGGCTACACGTGACTTCATTTCCATACCGTACCTTGAAAAGACTGGGAAACACATTTGCAGGTTGGCCTCGTACCACAAACAGCCTGGAATTCAGCTTCCTCAAACTGCTGTCCAAGTCCTCCAAAGATTCTAGCAGGAACCTGTGGAAATGAAGGAATAAAAGAAGCAATCAACACTTGTAAATACATGTCTTTGAACCAGGTCTCGTTTTGGTCAAAGAGCAAATCAGATCTTAACACCAAACCATTTTTTGCAGAATAAAGAACATCCATGATTTAGGCCAACTTAACTGACAGACTCAAGAGCATAGAGTTGCTGAAGTTCAAAACCTGCCTTAATCATTTCCAGTAAAACCTTTTTAGGCCAACAATCAGCAACCATTACCTTGGTACTGCGTCATTATCCCACAACACAGTTTGGATGGAAAACACAAAAACGTTGAGACAGAGGCACTGTGTTGCATCCCCTCTTTTAATAATACTCTGTAAGCTTTTGAAAACTGAGGAGACAGATTGCTGTAGTTTTGAAAGTGACATGTATTTCCATCCTTGCTTGATATAGGATTTCAGCGGCATAGCAGTTTGGGTGTCCTTTGTTGTATTTCTCATTTCATAATGCACAAAATATTTTCAATGGGTGACAGGCCAGTTTAGCACCCGGACACTTTGGCACTTTTACTATGGAGCCATGCTGTTGTAATACATGCAGAATGTGGTTTGGCATTGTCTTGCAATAAGCAAGGCCTTCCCTGAAAAAGACAGTCTGGATGGCAGCATATGTAATACCAAAACCTGTACATATATTGTTCAGCATTAATGGTGCCTTCACAGATGTGCAAGTCACCCATACCATGTGCAGCAATGCACCCCCATACCATCTAGAATGCTGGCTTTTGAACTGTGTGCTGAACAAGCCGGATGGTCCCTCCTATTTAGTCCGGAAGACGAGGCATCCATGAGTCCCAAAAATAAATTCAAATTTTGATTTGGCAGACAACAGGACAGTCTTCCACTTCGCCTCAGACCATGAACTCAAGCCCAGAGAAGGCGGCAGCGTTTCTGGATCTTGTTTATATATGGTTTCGTCTTTGCATGGTAGAGTTTTACCTTGCATTTGTGGAGGCAGCGACGTACTGTGATCACAAACAATGGTTTTCTGAAGTGTTCCTGAGCCCAAGCAGTGATTTCCACTACAGAATCGTGTCTATTTTTAATGTAGAGCCATCTGAGGGCCCGAAGATCACGGCAATCCAACTTTGGTTTTCACCCTTGTCAGTTGTGTACAGAGATTCCTCCGGATTCTCTGAATCTTTTAAGGATATGTTATGTACCGTTGAGAAATGTTTCTAAATTTTCTGTTGAGAAATGTTATTGTTAAATTGTTCCACTATTTGCCTGCGCAGCCTTTCAGAGTGGTGACCCCCTCCCCATCTTCACTTCTGAAAGACTTATCCTCTCTGCTTTTCTGACGGACCGCGTAAGCGAAGCCGGCCAAGAACAGCGAATGTGACTGACTGACTCACTGACTGAGTGGTTAGAGACACGGAACCTGAAACCAATAGGTTCTGCGTTCAAATCTCGTCACAGTAAAAGCAAATTATGCATTAGGATTTTTCTGGATAGATAAAAACTTTGCGGGCTACAACCTTCAGTAGCTGCGTTACAGTAAGCCTAAATTAAAACTCTTTATATTGTGACTATTTCTGGTGGATTTTCGAAGTACGCATCCGTGCATGCTTTTTGGGTCAGCATAGACAAAAACTTTGCTGGCTACAACCTTCAGTAGCTACGTTATAGTAAGCCTAAATTAAAACTCTTTATATTGTGACTATTTCTGGTGGATTTTCGAAGTACGCATCCGTGCATGATTTTTGGGGTAATATAGGCTAGATAAAAAAACCCTTGGGCAGTAAAAGAGTAGGGGTTTCCACGATTCTCTCATCTTTCACATTACGAAAAAGTCAGTTATCGTCACCTATATTGATAGTTATCGTATCATTGTCATTCACGAATGAAAGTAGCTTAACACAGCCAAAGCTATTTTCATGAATTAAATAGCTTTGACTTTGTTAAGTTCATATTCAGTCTCGCTAGCAATTGCTCAAATCTTATGACTATTCCAAGTAGCAAGTTAGTAGATACTAGTAAGCCTATTAATGGCTAATAAGCTGTTAAACCGGAAAGTGGCAAAAGCCATTCATTTGATAGATGCTATTTGTGGTGGAGGTAAACTTAATAAGAAACGTTAGTCAGTTGAACACAATGCTTAATAGTATCTAGTGAAATATTCATACTTGGTGTGATGTTAATGCGTGACAAAATTATCTAATGTCAAGATGCAGACACTGGGTAAATGTATGGCAACGTGGTGTAGTGGTTAAAGACACAGCCATTCATGTGGGAAACCTGGGTTTGAATCCAGGGAGGGCAACTACCTTTATCACTGTTAATTGTGGGCCAGCTGAACTAGGCTCTTCTGGTTTCTATACCCAAGCATGTTACTAATTTGTTGCCAATTAACTTAATTAGTTCTGCTATGTTCCTCCAGGTGCATTTTTTAGTATTACACAACTTTTCCAGTCCTTTGTTGTCCCTGTCACAACTTTTTTGAAATTTGTTGTTGGCATCAAAGTGGGCATACAATATGTCCAATATGTTGGGATCAAAGTGGGCAAACAATAAAATGTCTCAGTTTCAACATTTGATATGTTGTATTTGTACCACTTTCTATTAAATATAGGGTTTAAATGATTTGCACATTGCATTCTGTTTTTCTTTACACTTTAAACAACGCCCCAACTTTTGGAAACGTGGTTGTAGTAGCAGGTCATATGGTTTTCTAATTTTAAATGACAGACATTGCGTCTGGCTTTTTACAGGGTATGTGAAAAATCCCTCCCCGACACACCCACCTTGTCGTCCAGCCAGTAATGGCTGGCGTAGTGAAATAAGCGCAAACACCATGATGGCATATGCCATAGTGAAACACCTCTCATTCGATCCGAGACCCAGAGTTTCAGTTATACGTACTCAATTGTAGTTTGAGGTAGGCGCGCACACGTTTTCCTATCAGGACTGGGAATTTAGTACCATTACAAATAACTACAGCATGACTTTCCATAGAAGAATCTGGGAGTATTTAGGATCACAGTAACTGTTTTACTACGGGGCAAAACGTTTTTCCACCTTGTCGGCTCAGGGATTAGAACATTCAACCAGTTAAAAGAGGTTACCATTTACACGCCGACTATGTTACCCTGCAGGACCTGGAAAATTGGAGAGCAAAAACAGATATCCTACATACAAGGTCAACCCCGACATGCGGTGTAATTACACGACGCCGGACGCTTGGAATACACTGGTAAAATAACTTAATTATCTTCATTTGACAGTATTAACTCACAACCAATTATGAAAACAGACAGTCATGATGATGTTGTGTGGAATAATTTACTAACCTCCATCTGTTGATGCCGACGTTGGCGGACCCAGCAAACCATGGATCCAAAATATAAACACAACGCACCGTGTCCGCGCCATTTAGGGCTTCCTGTAATGCTGGATTATCGTGTAACCGCAGTCCTTTCCGAAACCAATGCACTGAATTCACCACCATGACTGCACGTTAATCCATAGTAACAGAAATCGTGTTAAATTGAATCAAGATAAATCGTAAAATGGGTTTATTTTAGCTGTAAATCTTCCACGATTAAGTATAGTAAATAAAAGAACAATCCATAACAAAAAGAAATGGCGAATGGGCGGATCAAAAAGACCATCAACGTAAACGCCTTTACCCTTCGTTTATCCCCAATTGGTCAGCCAGCGGCACGTGTACCGTTCAGCTCATCGCATTCTTCTATTTCAGGAATCTGTTGGCAGATCGCAGCAAACTTTAACGTGCGCATACTGCCACCTACTGTTCAGGAGTGTAGTTTCAACCCTGGCAACCTACACTCATGTTCTTCTGCCTAAACCGGCCTCTCAAATAAAAGATAATTCCCTACAGACCTTACTGCTTCCATCTCCCCCTCCCAAAATACCATCCAACCCCCATCTTCACTCCACCCTCATAATCCCTAATCATACAATTGCACAACTATATGATTTGCACATCATTGCGTTCTGTTTTTCTTTACATTTTACACAGCGTCCCAACTTTTTTGGAAACAGGGTTGTAAAATTATGACTTTATTTAAAATATGGTTGATTGGAATATTTAGACAGCGTGATAAACTGTGGTTAAATAGCCGATTGCAGAACTATAGCCGATTGGTTCCAAACCTCTTCCATTTCTCAGTGATGCAGCCTGCTGTGATCCTGGGAACTTTCAATAATCCCTTTGACTCAAGATCAAACAAGAACACTTGAGGTACTGGTTGTCTAATACGTTAAGTCATTAAGTGGATTTGTGTTGGGGTCTGAGTAGTGGTCTACAATGAGTTGTGCATCTGTGCTGATAAGATGATAAACCAATAACTGTAGTGGTCTACTAAATTAATAATAAGATGATAAACCAATAACTATAGTGGTCTACTAAATTAATAAGATGATAAACCAATAACAGTAGTGGTCTACTACATTAATAATAAGATGATAAACTAATAACAGTAGTGGTCTACTACATTAATAATAAGATGATAAACCAATAACATTAGTGGTCCACTACATTAAGTTATATGATTAGACTAACAATTAAGTCAACCAGAGGAGGGTGGAAGGATAGTTGGAACCCATCAAAAGGGTTTTCCATATGTACGCAACGTCACCCTATAGTTCTAAGTAAACTGCCAGTTGCAGATTGATTCAATTTTCAAAATTTGATCTCAGGCAAACAAATGCATGTCTACTGTATTTTTATACTCACAAAATAGCGGGAGATTTAATTACAGTCATGGCAAACTATAAACATCGAACATCAGTCTGGTTTGTCATCTTAGATGGACTAGTATAACAAATGACACAGAACGTTATGGAGATATTCCAGAATGATTGGCACACTTGTTAAAGACAAGTGTGAAATGAATGAATAGTTTTTTTATTAGCTTGATCTTAACCTCAAAATTAAGTGGAAAATCAAGCTGATAAAAAACAGTCATACCAAAATACATACAGTGTAGGTTTTTCCATTCATCTTCACCAGTAGTTCCAGTAATTCTGGAGGGCACTGAATGTACAGTTGTGCTCATGAATTTGCATACCCTGGAAGAAATTGAGAAATCTTGGCATTGATTTTGAAAATTGACTGATAATGCAAAAAAAAAAAAAAAAACTGTCTTTTACTTAAGGATGGTGATCATATGAAGCCATTTATTATCACATAGATGTTTGGCTCCTTTTTAAATTATAATGATAACAGAAATCACCCAAATGGCTCTGATCAAAAGTTTACATACCCTTGAATGTTTGGCCTTGTTACAGACACACAAAGTGACACACACAGGTGAAAATGGCAATTAAAGGTGAATTTCCCACACCTGTGGCTTTTTAAATTGCAATTAGTGTCTGTGTATAAACAGTCAATGAGTTTGTTAGCTCTCACGTGGATGCACTGAGCAGGCTAGATACTGTAAAAGTACTTGTAAAAGACGGTGTGGTTGTTTCAAGGAGCACAATATGACAATATTTGAACAAAAATGAGCTGCATTGTCGAGTTGCCAGAAAGCCTTTACTGCGCCAATGCCACAAAAAGCCTGGTTACAATATGCCCAACAACACCTTGACACGCCTCATAGCCTCTGGCACACTGTAAATTGGAGTGAAGAGACCAAAATAGAGCTTTATGGTCACAACCAAAAGCGTTCTGTTTGGAGAGGGGTCAACAAGGCCTATAGTGAACAGAATACCATCCCCACTGTGAAGCATGGTGGTGGCTCACTGATGTTTTTGAGGTGTGAGCTCTAAAGGCATGGGAAATTTTGTAAAAATTGATGGCAAGATGAATGCAGCATGTTATCAGAAAATATTGGCAGAAAATGTGCATTCTTCTGCACGAAAGCTGCGCATGGGACGCTCTTGGACTTTCCAGCACGACAGTGACCCTAAGCACAAGGTCAAGTTGACCCTCCAGTGGTTACAGCAGAAAAAGGTAAAGGTTCTGGAGTGGCCATCAAAGTCTCCTGACCTTAATATCATCAAGCCACTCTGAGGAGATCTCAAACGTACGGTTCATGCAAGACAACCAAAGACTTTGCATGGCCTGGAGGCATTTTGCCAAGATGAATGGGTAGCTATACCACCTGCAAGAATTCAGTGCCTCATAGACAATTATTACAAAAGACTGCACGCTGTCATTGATGCTAAAGGGGGCAATACACAATATTAAGAACTAAGGGTATGCAGACTTTTGAACAGGGGTCAGTTCATTTTTTTTCCCTTTGTTGCCATGTTTTTTTTAATAATTGTGCAATTCTGTTATGACCTACAGTTGAATGTGAATCCCCTAAGAAATAAGACTTGTGTTTTGCCTGCTCACTCATTTTCTCTTTATAAATGGTACATATTACCAAGTCTCCAAGGGTATGCAAACTTTTGAGCACAACTGTATTTTGATTTCAGGTGTGAGTTGCTTTAACCACTAGATGGCATGTTTATTTAACTTATGGTAGTCTACAGTCGCTCTGTGTTTATAAATGTGTCATGATGGTTGGGCAGCGTGTCTCAAAAAAAGATAGCAGCCTGGGGATGGATGTGATACTTCAGTGACATTCCTTCCTCTCCACATCGACATTACAAATGAAATGAACTTCTGCACGCTTAGACTACATCACGTCAACTGTTAGTGTAAACATCTACAAGAGAATAGATACCGAATATCAACAGGATGGGAAATGACTGTCTTACCCAAATACAGTCCTGTAACGGCTGTGGCAGGTGGTGGAAGTAAGCGCATGCAGGGTAGTAGTTCAAAAGGCCCCAAAGCAGATTTATTGAACCAACAATCAAAACAAAAGGGAACAGCACACAGACTAACCGCATCATATGGACAAACAATAACCGACCCCACACGGATGTAAAACAGCACCCTAAATACACATGTTAACAAGGTAACAGGTGCACGTAAACACAGGTGGGATTAATGGGACAGGAAGGGAGGACTAAATAAGGACATGACAAAACAGAACCCAAAACACGGACTGGAACAATCCCGTTTGGCTGGAATCGTTACAAGTCCTACATTGTTTTTCTTCAAATTGATGCAGTTAATTAACCAATGCGCACAAACACACATGTTCATCATAAGTACAAATCCACAGAAATGGGAAGAAAATAAATCTTGTCTTGTAAGTAATCTACCAATAATTTTCTCCACTGTGCACAACGTTTTCTCGGGAATATATGCCGTAGCCTTATAGAAGAACTGCAAATCCAATAGGGGGTGCTATTGCATAGTGACGGGCCACTCAGCCCAAACAACCTCAATATGACTGTAGAAATGGCTAGCTGGAACGCTGAGCCTCCAACCATGAAAGCCCTCACCTGCTGTGAAGTTAGCAGTAAACATCTTACTTAAGCTGACTCTACTTGTTTCTGACCCACTACAGCTCTCAAACTCCACTCGGGACCTCAAAGCTGGTTCCACCCCATTTTTTACTTAGGCTTCGTAATGCCTAAGCCTTAAAGTAACCTAAATTCTAACGCTAAATTTAAGTTTGACCCTAAAAATATACCCCTAAACCAAAAATTGACTAGGCAAAATGTCCTAAAGAAGGGGAGTTTATTCATGTTTTACTATCCTTGTGAGGACTTCGGTCCCAATTCGTCTGTTAAACCAAAACACGCACACAGAGTTAATCTTGTAGTTAGATAAGAATGGACTTCTAAAGGGAAAGCTTATACATCTTATGTATATATATAAGCTTTCCATCTTATTATATATTATATAAGATGTTACACCTGCTATATAAGCTATAAGAATGTAAGCACACAGGAATGAATGATGTAACACCTATATATGCACAAGGAGGCAGACACACACTTCAACAGCAGCAAATATACTGGATGTAGATAAACATCTTGTTGGAGATAGAGACAGAAACAGAGAGAAAGACAGGAAGATAGAGGACCAATTACCTAAACAGGTAAGATGCAGCTTTTTTAGACTCATCTTTACCAGTTATCTGCCCCGGTCGATATCTTATCTGACACTGGCGCCAGAAAGTTGTAAATCTCGAGGTCTGAAACTTCTAGATAGTTGTATTAACTTGCCAAGGCATGCGATTTGTTCAATCCCTGTCCATACACTAGATGATATATAACAAAAATGTGTTCTTCAATTCACACTTCTTAAAACCTGTATAAAAAAAGATTGCACAGTTACATTATTATAAAATACATTCATAGAAACTCAAGGTACATTTGAAGTGTAAGACTGATTTGTGAATCTACTTCTAACATAGATGATCTTGATGAAAACTGTTTATTACATTCCGATCTGTTTTACATAGTGCCTTCTTTTGTTTGAATACATTGGACACATGCATTGCATATCTAAGTGAACAAGAATCATATCCTCTTCTGTTTTCAATTTATAATTTCATATTTCTCTATTCTTTAGTTCTTTCTTTCAAACATAGGAAGGCTTTTATGCATGACTTATTTCAGTTAACCAGCATCACAATCACTTCTATTTTCAATTTATTGAAAATCTCTTAGTCACTTTCTTTTCATTTTTTTTAACCTTTTATACATGGCATGTCTCAGTTAACTGGTTTTTGTAGAGTTTTCCATCGTATTAGAAGGGAATGGTTCACTAACAAACTGGTTCACCTCTGTTGGTAGATCAAAAGTCACTTTTATTTGATCAGAAATCTCTGACATCAAAGGAGTGATCTGTGCTGATGTTGTATGACATTACTGTGGAGTGTAAAGAATTTTAGCTTTTTGATTTGGGCTGAAAATTTGAGGCAATACTTATTTAAAAAATCAGTCCGTTTCTATCATATAAACAGTTATATTCCTCCCCTTGTGTGCCAAATGGAAGAAAATCAAGTGATTGAAAATGTCACTCAACATATAAACCTCTGCTACGAAGTTAAGCAATAACATTCTCTTGATGTGTTGGCTTTCTTGTGGCGGCAACTGCGGGTAGGCTTCTCTAGAGAATGACCTTGCTTAGCCACTTTATTCAGATCATGACGATCAACATACATGTCTTTCATCACTACCAAACAAGCAATGTTGCAAGCTACATGGGTTCACAAACAGTTAACCCACTGCTGGGTTCAGGTATTGAACATCCCCGGGGGGGCCAGGTTTATTAAATAAAATCCCCTTGTATTATCGGAGAGGAAAACATTAGCAGACAATGAATAGAACAAGTCTCTTTCAAGTAATGTAATTATATGTTTTGAATCCTATCCAGTAGCCCAAATCCAGGCAGATAGATCCGTGTTTGAAAAAACGATCACCTGCTGTACTGGGTGGGATTAATGCATGGGCTTTCCAAGATTGAAGCACACAGGTCTGTAAATGTAGAAGCAGATAATATATGTATTTATGAGAACCCACAGAAAGATACAAATTTTTGCAGCGTGCCTTTCACAGGCCAAATGTAGAACCGTAAACTTGTTTCATTGTGACCATAGACATATACATTATTATCCATAGGATATGCTTCTAGAAAGTGTTTTGGAACCAATTTGACTGTTAAAGTGCTTCCCCACTGTAAAGCCATGTCATGCTGCTGGGCACATGAATATCACAGCTCCTATTTCATTTTCAGTTAGCCCACGGCCCACTTGGTACTGGAACCTTGACAGTTATTTTGGCCCCATCTGATTTCTGGTACTGGCCTAGAACCAAGTAGGCCGGTGGATGGGTTTCACACCATCGACGTCAGTAACAAACACACCGGGGTTCCACACCATCGACGTCAGTAACAAACACACCGGGGTTCCACACCATCGACGTCAGTAACAAACACACCGGGGTTCCACACCATCGACGTCAGTAACAAACACACCGGTGTTCCACACCATCGACTTCAGTAACAAACACACCGGTGTTCCACACCATCGACGTCAGTAACAAACACACCGGTGTTCCACACCATCGACGTCAGTAACAAACACACCGGTGTTCCACACCATCGACGTCAGTATCAAACACACCGGTGTTCCACACCATCGACGTCAGTAACAAACACACCGGTGTTCCACACCATCGACGTCAGTAACAAACACACCGGTGTTCCACACCATCGACGTCAGTAACAAACACACCGGTGTTCCACACCATCGACTTCAGTAACAAACACACCGACCGGTGTTCCATACCATCGACTTCAGTAACAAACAAACTCGTGTTACAGTGTGTTTGTTTAGAATTCATCCTTTTCTCATTTGGTGTCAGTTCTTTTTTTTCTAATTGGTAAAAAAACACATAGATCTTAATTGCCTACTCCTCACTCCCTCTCCCCTCGTGTCCTTATTAAAGGCTACTGAAGGACAGGCCAGAGGATACGGATGCAAGGAGTTTGCAGTTGAGATCTTCCCTGTCGGCCTTTTACCAATTAGTTTCACCTTACTTGAGCGCTGCCAGCTGTGGGCATAATCTGTGACACACCACTTAATCTGCATCAATGCAGGGAACTTAGAGACCAGGCTGGGTTTGTCATGCTCGTTGATCTGTTGTTGGTTCAGCTGCTTTGTTGTCGAAAAAGTGATGGTACAAATGTCTGTGAGAGAAAGAAAAACACTTATAAACAAATGAGGTTGCAGGTAAGAATTGGTTTGTTAAACATATTCATAATTAGCAACATATTTAAATCCTGTTCATTTTCTAATTTAAAGACCTAAGAGGACAGATGTCAGGTTCTTACAGATATGCAGTTCTCACAGTATCTGTAGGTTACAGTATCTGTTAACCTACCCATCGACAGAGTTCTGCTTAGCTAGCTAGCTAAAAATAACATTACTTGTGAGTATTTTGATAAAAGCTGGTCTTTTAACCAGCTTAATTAGCGATCTTATTCTTACATGATGATATGTTTTTTATTGCTTAGTCTCTTCTTAGCTGTTTCCTCTATTCTTTTCAGTCTACATCAGAGCCCACAAACCCAAATCAAAGGATCTGCCAATGCACCAGCACGCCGTTGTCCTTCATGCTAAAACATGCCCGTCTCTGAGTATCACAACAATGTCACTGTTGAATTGGGCCATCGGTCTCTGTTGTAAAATGTTTAATAGCAGTTTAAAAACCAAGCCTGTTTTCTTATCCCACAGCGATTGAAAATAAACAATAACCAATAAGGCTAGTTTTTGCTGGTTCCATCACAAAGACCAGGGACGTGGTTTGTTCTTACAGTGGAATTGGGCCATTAAACTCAATAGCACATTTTCAAGGGCTGCCAGCCCTGACCCCAATGGGAACTACAGTCTAGGCATTGCCAATTGTTTCTTTGTTTGGCAGTCTTTTGCAAATGTCTTAAAACAATCGTGGGCAAAACCCAAGCATGCAGTTCAGAGAGCAAATGTAGTCCTCCTGAAAGTAATCAGTCGGTATTCTCAAAATGTTTTTTCTAAAACCCAATTAGCAAACAGCCGCAATATTTTTCAAGGTACGTTATCTTGAGCTTTTGAACGGGAAAGTGTGTGGGCCTATTGAAAAAAAAGAAGCCCCTGGGCCCATGATTTCTAAATCCATCTCCTCTGGCGCAACATGTACAGTGGATATAAAAAGTCTACACACCTCTGTTAAAATGCCAGGTTCTTGTGATGTAAAAGAATGAGACAAAGATAAATAAAATGTCAGAACTTTTTCCACCTTTAATGTGACCTATAACGTGAACAATTCAATTGAAAAACAAACTGAAATCTTTGAGGGGGAAAAATAAAAAACTCACAATAACCTGGTTGCATAAGTGTGCACACCCTTAAACTAATACTTTGTTGTAGCACCTTTTGATTTTATTACAGCACTCAGTCTTTTTGGGTAGGAGTCTATTAGCATGGCACATCTTGACGTGGCAATATTTGCCCACTCTTCTTTGCAAAAGCACTCCAAATCTGTCAGATTGCGAGGACATCTCCTGTGCACAGCCCTCGTCAGGTCACCCCACAGATGTTCAATTGGATTCAGATCTGGGCTCTGGCTGGGCCATTCCAAAACGTTAATT
>JACXGI010005661.1:0-27506 GCA_016801175.1 Esox masquinongy
TGTTGAGGGGGGACGTGTTGAGGGGTGAGGAGCCTCACCTGTCTGTTGGCCCAGGGCAGTGAGCACACGCATGGACGTTATCTGGAGGCCTGCATTGTTTTCGGACAGAGCAGAGAACACAATACTGCAGAGAGACTGACTGAAGTCCAACAGCACACTGTCATCTGGGGAGCAGAGAGGAGGTCATGTCAGTGTGTGCGAGTAAGTGAGAGAGATGAAGTAGAGAAAGGGGAGAGAGAAAGAGGGAGAAGAGAAGGAGAGGAGTACAAGTGCATGTGTGACAGATGGGAAAAGGTTAATAAGAAAAATCCCACTGCTACATCTTAAGGGAGGGAGCAGAATAGGAGAGATGAAAGAACTATTCCAGGGGGAAATGGCTTGACATTCCTAAAGCATGATATTTCATAAAAAGTGTTATTATGCTTGGGCAAGTCCTAACAGCATTCAGCTTCAAATACTCCTTAAAATGAGAGCCTGAAATGAAGCGCTGTAAATCCCACGTGGAGCAGCAGAGGTAGAAGATGGTGGACACAAGGACAGCGGACATAAAAGAACATGGCACAAAGAGCAGGATAATAATGATGGCTACACTTACCCTCCTGTGATGACCTAACTGACTGGACAAAGCCCTGTAACACCTCCAGCAGGGTGCGCCGTTGAGCACACTACACAGGGGAGAACAGACGAATGCGAAAGGTTTCAATTTTGATGCTGTGTGTCTAAAGGAACTAATGCGTGTATAATAAGTTGTCCTGGGACAATACTGGGTTAACAAAAGGCCTTCAAATGAAACAACACTAATTTCTAACATGCAGAAAGTCAGAAAAACACAGGAAGCTCACTGAAATATTGACCAACAGTCTGGATGTGGGACAGGAGCCTTGATCCTAGCTAGAACTCACCTGTGTGCAGCTGTTGTATTGTTCTATGAGCGACGGCATGACAGCTGCTGCGACTTTGTGGCTTGCCCTGTAGGAGGCGCTAGAGCAGGCCTGCAGCAGCTTGGCACTGGGCCACACCAGCTTCAAGTCCGGCTCACACAGGTGATGCTTGCAGTCTGTTGAGAAAACAAAACCGATTAATCAGAAACCAGAAAAAAACTGCATCTTACAAAGATTGTCCAGAGAATGGTCCAGTTACTTTGGGTATTGACATTTTACTGACCTTGTGAGAACTGAAAATCCCCACAAGAATATTAAAGAATAGGGGAAATGTTACAGTTAGCATAGTCAGGGTTAGGGGTTAGTGTTACGTTTAGGGTTAAGTTAAGGGAAAATATGAATTTCAATGGGAATAACTGTGTCCCGACAAGTGCAGAGATTCCAAAAGTGTGAGCACACGTGTGTTGAGTCGAGTGCAGACAAGTAGTAATGATGCAGTAATTTATATGAGATTGCTTGTTACATCTGTAGCCAAGCTGCCTCAGTGGAGGTGTCATCAATCCTCCTTTCTTCACCTCCTCCCTGCGCATCTCTATCCTCTCCTCACCTCCCCTTCATCCATGCAGTCTGTCACACTGATTTAAAACCTCTACTACTGTGGTAAGCCCTCAAACAAATGGGATTGCCAAATCAGTCTCAGGTTTCTAAACACACAGACCCCGTACACGTACACGTACACACGCGCACGCGCACGCGCACACGCACACGCACACGCACACGCACACACACACACACAAAACCTACTCACACCTTCCCCTTTAGAGGTCTGTCCAGAACCACAGGAGGAGTTACCTTTGAGGACCAGGTCCAGGAAGACATTGAGGGAGTCCTCAGAGTCCGAGCTGAGGACCGACCGGGACAGACAGGCAGTCAGAGCAGTGAGGGCTGCCAGGCCGGCTGATTCCACCTTCTCACTGGCCGTCTGAAACACCTGGACAGGGACCCACACAGTACGATCCATTATCAGAGTCCCCACTCTGCTCGCCACACATCTACACACGCTACCAATACGAAGCTGGCCGCCAAGTTGCGCTGACACACCTCTCTGCGGAGCGATGCCCAAAGACCTGGCAGGAATTCAGCTAGCTCTTTATGTTCATACACCGAAGCACAGGCGCTCTGCAATGGGATCAAACATCAAGACATGAAAGGTATTTTCTTTCTGATTTTAAACATGAGGAGGATCTGTCACCAAGAGCCTTACCAGGGTCTGCAGAGAATCCAGCTTGGCACTCTGAATATCCGAGTCCAGCTTCTCAATGATCAAAGGCAGCAGGAACTGAGAAGGTGAAACAGTCAACAAATCACCACCGGCCACAGTCAGACACCCATATTAAATGGTCACTGTTTGATCTGAACGCGAGGCGCCGATTGGACAGCTCCATTGGTGAAATTTCAAGTGGCCCGCAGAGTGAACTTCCAGTAGTTCTTAACTCCGTTACACACACACACCCGTTCACTGTCTCTCACAAGTGTACCATATAGGCAGATTAGTCATGTTCTTTAATCTTCTAAAGGGATATACATTTAGCATAGTATAGCTTACAGAAAAGGGAAGTGATGACACGTTGTGTACTGCTCTTCAGTTTGCCCTATATGCAGTGTCTAGTATGTGACAGTGTGCGCCCCACCTCTGCAAAGTGTGGTGTTCCAGTCAGCACAGCTCTTAGTGCCAGGATCAGCTCCTCTTGGGTGATGCCATGGGGGTCATTGGGCGGCTGGGTGGGTGGGGGGGGTGCAGATGCAGTCATGGTGTTAGACGGATGTCATCCATTTTAAAACACTGGAGAACTCAAATTCAATCTTTTAATCTAATGAAGAAACAACTCATTGAAATGCCTTATATTTTTTGCTCATGTCACTCATCAAACTAAAGTAAATCAAGGAACCAAGTGTTTATTCTTAACGCCAGTTCTCAGGTATACCCAACAGCAAAAGTGGTTGTTTTAGCCCCCTATCAATAAAAGTATTTAAGAGGATAACCATTTTGTATATTGTTAAACCAGGTACATCTGTCTCTGACAGAGGGTCATCTGGCTGGTCAAACACTTACAGGGCTGAAGTCTATGGGGAAATAGCAGGATGTCACTTCAAACAGCTCCTCTGTGAATTTACCTGAGATGAAACATAGACACAAACAAACAAAAAAAACAGTTTGGGAATGTCAGGATGCCCCAAAACATGAATCAGCTTGAATGTTATATCTAGTATCTCTCATGAATCTAGTATCTCTCTGTCACACACCTGAATAAACCAAGTGAAACCTAAACCATGAGATCCTATCATTTTTGTCTGACAGTGTGCTGCCACTGTGTCCCTGTTGAGTTTTGCCTCCTGTGTAAACCACAGGTTTACCTCATCAGTAACAATGTCATGGTTGTATTTCTTTTTCCTGCTTGTAAACACTATGGCACATTGGCAGTGTAATTTCCTTGTTCCTTACTGAATAAAGCTAGCCATTATATCATTAATAAAGAAGCAACTCCATGAAATGTTGTGGGTTACACGTTCACTCTGGGCAACACTGAAATACACAACTGCAAGTAGAACTTTGGAATAATGCAGTGCGCGCCTGCGTTCTCACCCAGGTCATAGCCTCCACGGATGATTTTCCTAGCGATTTGAAAAGCAAGGAGAAGGTTGCGAGGGTCCCTTTCACCATCCACTGACTGGACAAACCCAAACACAAAGTCTGCACCCAGGCCCTTCAGCTCTGTGGGTTGGGAAGAGGGGTCAAAATCAATGTCAAGGCACACAGAGAAGCAAATAAATGGATCATGCAGATTACTTTGATGCTGTATAATCTCAATGTCAATCGCTGTCGATCAGGATCTCTACAATCTGTTAGGTTGTCCATTTATGCTACAGTGCCACTGAACCTTGGATTTTACCTGACTCTTTGGATTCCATAAGCTGAATGAGGATGTTGTAAACACACGAGCGCTCTGCCAGCATCAGGGACTGCAGTGACACAGGCAAATACAGCAGATTAATAGAGTCAGGGTTGTTGCAACTGCAGCGTGAGAAACATATGGGCTTATTAACCACTTAACTTCAGTACGCTCATTATACAGGAGTTGACGCTTGACTTGGCAAGTCGGATGTCCTCACCTGCACATGGACGTCCTGGAACAGTGATTTCAGAATGGACACCGCAGACCCTGGTGGCAACACTGAGCATTTTGTCTGCGAGGGTATGTCAAGGCGTTGGTCACACACATTTCTCAAATATTCATGTCAAATGTTGCATGCTAGAAATTGAGAGCCTGAAACTTGACACTTGCCAGTGCTTTTAGCCCCTGTAAGACGTGCGGTGTGATGACATAGTGGTCCTTCAGTCTGTTCTCATAAAATGCTATAAGGACTTCCACTAAGGACAAAACACAGAAAGATGATAATCAATTCCCTATGATCAAGACATATAAAAGCACAAAGAAAATGCCAGATTGGGTTTAAGCGTGGATTACCCTCTCCCTCTGTAAGGTCTCCATGGCATGTCTGTAGTACACTGGAGAGGAGCTGGACACCACGGGCTCGGGTCTGTGGTTGGGAGCTGGTCAGATGCAAGCTGCCGAAATATGGTTAATGGAGGCTGGGATTGGATTACACTGAAGGTGATGACATTGATTGTAACTTAGAAAATTATTACAAATGGGACAATAAGGATGAAAGTAACTTAAACATTACCCCAATGCTTCAACCAACTGTAATATTGTAAATTGTCCCTCTTTGAGTCCTAATAAAATGAAAAATAATTTATTTAGCAAGAGGAAAGATAAATGGTTTATGAATAGGATAAACTTTTAGGCACGGGGAGTTGGTTCAGAGTCCAATGGCAATGTTGTAGACAAGCTAGCTAGTTAGCTAGAAAGTGAGCAAAATAGTTAGCAGAGTGCAGGTTATGGCGAACATCTTCAATAAAATATTTTGACTTCACAAACGTTTGTTTCCAGTTTGTATACTTTGATAACTAAGGATACGGTAAACTGAGGCTTTTGTAGTATGTGCTGATTGAACACAGGAAGTAACGTTCAGAGTTGAGATAGCTGCTGCTTGGTGGCTAGCATGCTACCAGCACCAGATGTCATGGTGGGCAATTATAGGTTATTCGCTATCTAGGTTATTCGCTATCTAAGTTATTCGCTATCTAAACATTCATCCTAATGAAAGATGTCTGGAATACGTTTGGCAGCTACCTGTTGCAGTGTCTGCGGCTTTGCTGTCCTGTAGTCCTGAAACGAATTCTTCTACCAAACCCACTAGGATAGCACTATCCGCAGCCATCATGAATAGCTTTAGTTCAAATGGAAGTGAGCATGCGTGGAAAGTTCTTGCGGTAAAGCAGGATGAAATTATAAAAAAACTGTCATAGCAAATTGTACCAAAGGAGCAAAAACTCATTTTTGCAATGTAATTCTGTTTGTATGAAATAATACCAAATAGTTCTGTGGAAGTGCAAGACATCGTTGTATAGGGAAAGTCGTGTATTCTAAATGTATTATTCATATATTATTACCAAACAGTATCACACATACATCTTTTTTGGGCCGGGGTGGGGGGGTGCTGGTTGTTCAGGACTTCTACTGAAACATGTTTATGGAAACCAATTCACGCCATCCTGAAATATTTACAATCAGGTCATGTTTTATTCCTGTCTCCAGGAAGGATACTTTTTAAATTCCTATGGTCAAACTGCAGCAACCTTGTGCTTGTTAATATGAAATAAATTTTAAAACTAGACCAACAGTTTTATTGTCTAAGAGTAATAATGACAGTTTTTTTCTTTTTTTTTTTAGTTTTTTGAGTGAACACCTTTTGGAGGAGTATGTGAGCAAGCAATTTCGCTTTGACACATTCAAAACTGCATCAGAAATAACAACAAATAGGCATACTGCTTGCGGTAGCAAAAAACAATGTGACAACCTGACTCACTGATGCCTTGTTTCCACTGGTGCAAAACACTGGTGTTTTACACTAAAGTCCAGAAATGTTTCTGTCTCCATTGACACGGGCCAGCACTAGTTGGCCACTAGGCCATAGCCCGGCTCTCACTTGGTACCAAGCCCCGGACTTTAGGACTTGGGGCGGGGTTTGCAGGTTGACATGTTACTAGCTTTGCAATGAAAGAATACATAGGTTAAACTTGTCCTCAAAAGCAAGCTGAGTTAGTCATATTTCTCCTTGACTGCTGAGCTATAGATCTAAGTAGCAAGCTAGCTACTTAGTACACTAACTCTCTATCTGCATGCCACTGGCTTAGGGTACGAATATAAAATATATTTACTTGCTTTGTTATAGTTATATCATGGACATGATAGACTTTAAAAATGAGAATTCCAAAACACATGTCGCATAAAGTTAGCTATATTGCTAAACTAGCTATCGGTTATCTAATTAGCTGCTAAGGCTATCTAGAGTTAAAGCACATTAGTTTTCTGATATTCCCCACGTAGATAGGAGAGCTGAATTCACAAATATCTCCATTAGGTCTCTCAAAATGTCAAGGTTGTACTTTAAAATGTGACATGAAAATGAGAAACTGTAAAGTTGCATATCATTTTAAATAGTATTTTAGATGTTAATCACGTAAGACATTCAAAAAGCAATTTGGGTGGCGGGAATGGGCTTCCATAAGTACACTTCTGAAAGAAGTGACGTGACACAATCATTTGACACCCCTTTGGGTTGAGCACGCGCAGGCGTAAAAAGTTACTGTTGCTACTTGCTCCAGGAAGAGAAGAGGCATTTAACAAATCTGTCTGCGAAATATAAAAGAGGTTTGATATTGCCTATTGCGTTAAAAGAAGAGTTTTAAATCCGAGCAATACCATATTACGTAGTCGCAAGTGCGTGGAAGTGTGTATACTAATGTTAGCCAGTTAGCTAACGTTAGCTGTTTCGCGCAACAACGACTGGAAGTGTGCGACTTAGCGAACCAGATAATGTGAGCTCGCTAGCAAGTTACTTGTTTGGCTACGAATCTAGTTAGCAGGTTGCATTTTATAGAGGACTGTTGAGGAGCTATTGTGATTGGCATTACATTAGGTTGTATTTATTTAGTTTAGACTACTAGATAGTCTCACGCGACTATGCGCTTTGGAATGTTGGATCGTCTCAAACAAAAATAAAGCAGAAGAAGCTAGCTCTTCTGTGCTTGTTAGCTAGTTGTGTGACCAGCGTGTATACTGTACATTTCTTCTGACTTTATATAATGGATGCTGCTATCAAGAGAAGAACCTTGACCTAGTTATTTTTGTACAGCGGACCTAGCTATTTGGATGTACAGTGTGTATTTGTTTTGGAACTAGCTAACGTTAGCGGTTGGCTAAAGATGGGGGCCCCAACATAGTTAGCCAACTGATAATAATCATGGGAGGATGTGTTGGGAGAGAACGTGAGGAAACACAGGGCCACGGTTCATCAAGGAACGGTGGAAGGGCACACCGAAAACGTGGAGGTAAGTACAGTAATGTTCTTTTACGTAGCTTGGTTGTCTTGGGTTAATTGAATATTAATGTATGATACATGTATCGCTTTAACGCATTAAGTATACCAGTCCCTCACCTACTGTACAACTTAAATCGATAGGAATTGCTTTGCCTTGGGGTAGGTTATGGCACCACAGCATTGCACTCTGTGCCCCATTTGGTCATTCGTAAAAGTTAACTACTCAATTGTCTTGTCACGATAGTATTTACTGGACATGTGAGTTCTGAGGAAGGAAGCAATACTATTACATTGTGCCTGGGAATTCTGTGTAGAAGGTCGTTAAAGGTGGTGAGTATAACTGGTGCGAAATGGCTAGGCAGTTTGCAGTGTGTACTGCTTCAATCGGTGACGTTTATTCAACTTAGAGAAATTTAAGCGACATGGGCGAATTCGGCACAGGTTCCGCTTTCTAGCTCAGTCGTGGCTGTTGTGGGCCTGGAATGCGTTCTCCTAGTGCGTATGTCCCGGAAAATATTTTTGAGTAAACTCTTCTTGTGGGATTTTTTTGTGTTGTCGCCTGCTTGCTGTTGACTGTTTAAAAAGTTAACCTGCCAACACAACTACTACACCATTTAATCACGGAAAGCTGAGGTGACCCCTAATACGCTTATAAGTGCTTACAGGTTTTGCTGCTGGAATGTAGCTTGTTGCTAAATGTACATTTAGAATGTAAATACATGTAAATGTAGAATGTACATTTGTGGAAGGGACAGAAACTGCAGGGTTCAAATAGACTCCAGGTATTCATGGATTCCACGTTTTGGACCTTCCTTTTTGTGCTGATTCTTTTTGTGCTGTATTCTACTCCCAATACATCCACAGTGGGAGCTGATGAACATTTTGTCTAAAGTGCATTACTAAGGCTTGGAAACATGAAACAAACTTCAAAGAAGGCTCTTAATTAATAGCTAAGTCTTTTATCACATTTGTCATAAAAGTGATTCTTGATGCAGTAGGTCATTAAGAAGCTAGTTAATATTGAGGGGTGTTTTAGCTGCCCGCCGTTAGCATCGATGGCTAGTTTTAAGATGGCTAGTTTTAAGAGTCTTTCCTAGCTAATGACAACATTGCCACCTGACAAAGTAGGTCTAATAAGATGCTGATGATTGCAGAGTTGTTTTCGTCTACTAAATATTAACCTTCCTTAGCAATGCTGTTGTTTTTCCAAGCCCCTGTAATGTAATTTAGACAACTGTAATTAGCCCCTGTTTAAAGTAAGTAGCCTACTAGCCCAGATTCAACTGCTGCTCATCAATGTATGGTGTCTATAGAATGTAAGTTATTTCTTTCACTGTACAATATATTTTGTGTTCATGAATTATATATTTTTTAAATTCAGCATTTTTTATTAATGAATGAACAAACAATACAATACCAGCAACATGCGGAAACATGGACAAATACTGGAAATCACCACATTATGATTGAGAGGAAACAATACAGGAAATGTTTATCATTGTAAATAAAATAAATAAAAACAATATGAACATAGGCTACTTAGTTCAATTCAGGTCTTATGAAAACGGTGTCAAAGTGAGTTTACATTTTTCTTGTTACATTTAAGTCTTAAGGAATTCAGTAACATTTAAAATCAGTTAGGAATACATTATGCTTAGGAATTTTCTTTTGGAATTTCTGTTTATGGATAAAAAATGTGTCAGCAAGGGTGATAAAATTTATAGATGAGTCAATTAATTTGTTTTCACTGGAGTAATAGCAGATTACATCATTTAAAACAAAAGTCAGAATACTCAGTGTGTTACAAGAGTATATTTTATGTAATATATAGTGTACTTTATTTGGGAGGCAACTTATAAGGTCTCATCCTGGCTTCAACCCAGTTAAAATCAGATATGACAATGTTTTAGTAGAATTTCCTTCTTGGAGGGAACTTATTTATTGAGTGGAGAACCAGTTCTTTAATAACCAATAGTTATTGCGCTTTATAGAATGTTAGTTACCATGTCCATGAGGAGGGCTAGTGACGGGGGCGCAGTCTATGAATAATGAAAGACAATGGGGGACTTCCAAAGGACACCGGTCCTGTGGCACCTTCCTGCTTCCTGTCAGCACCTCTAACCTGTTGAACGTTCAGATGTGCCCAGGACCCTGGGAACGACAGTATGTAGTTGCACACTGGTCATGTACTGCACTAGATTTGAGGACCTAGTTTATAATGCTCACTGAGGAATTACAAGTCACCAATGACTTGAGGGAGTTTCGAGGTTTATTTGTCAAATGCACCAAACAACACAGTGTCATCCTGCACAATTAAATTCCTGTGACATACCTACATAGTAGGTGTTAAGAAGAATATATAAGCGAAAATATAGCCTGACAAAAGGGTGCTTGATGCACTGGTAGAGTAGAGGAATTCCCAGGATAGTAAGAACAAATTCTGAAGAGAAAGGAAGGAAGACAAGTCGTGTCTGAAAATGTATGCACTCACTACTGACTTTGTTTAAAAGAAAAAGAAGACAAAGTGATGTCCTCAACAGTTATATGATCTCATGGCCAGCATGCAGTGTGTCCTGTGAAAGCAAGGAGAAGTCACATGTTCCCAGGGTGTTAAGTTGTAGGCAATTTGCTGACTTTGTGGATGGAAGTATTGTTTAGTTTCCTGGTGTAGGGTTAATGTTAATTTGGGTGTAAGCGTTTGTTTAATTATAGCGTAGGCCTAGTTTTGTTGTCCATTGTCTTGCTGTGGGGTTAGGCCTATTTTTGGAATGTTATGTCTGTTGATATGAAACCATTAATCAACTTAACTTTTTCCCATCAAAGTAGTGTAGCCACCAAGACAGGGGTTAGCTGATATTTTTTCAAGAATATCTTTTTAGGTCTTTCACACAGGTTTCGCAGGGATGGAGTTTTATCTGTGAGTTCCCCCAAGCTTTATCTCTAGCACCAGAATGTAGAAAACAGTTTCAGATTAGGCAATACAATTATCAGTTACAGGGGTGACTGGTTTCACAGTAAATTGCTGTTGTAGATTTGAATTCCATAGAAATTATTCCTACATCACTACTTTAGGGATATTCTGTTTATACAGGGGCTAGATTTGAAAAATTATTACCAGACATTTTCTACATGGCATTACACTTCATAATACTGGTATGAACACAATTATAATAATATAAAGCGCTTATCAAATGAAGTGCTGCTAAAAGTTCCTTTAAGGCCTTGTATAGCTAAAGGGCTGAAATGCTTTGCATGTTTTCTCCATATTTAAAGAATAAATGTATTTTATCATAGGACACCTCTGCATGGCATAGGTTTTTTACTGTTATTAATTCAGGTAACTTGATTAAGAACCAATTCTTATTGACCTGGGGGGAATGTTAACAAAGAGGAGCAATTAGGGTTAATTGTCTTGCCGATGGACATACCGACATAGCTTTCACCTTGGCAATGGGAAATTAGAACCAGGGACCTTCCAGACACTATTCCGATGCACTAACTGCTATCTCAGCACATTCAGTTGTTGTTGTTTTTTTACACATAGGGAATGTTTAATGCGTGGCATCTCTCAGTTGACTGTCTTTTGCAGATGGGAAGTTTCCCCCCTTGCCTCAGAGAAGGGAATGGTTCCCTAACAAACTCAATTAAACTCCATGTTTCAAAAATATGTTCAGTTCATCACTACTCAGAAATTACTGAAGTGATATTTGTGGATGGAAACTGAATATTATTTACAAGTTTTACGAGTAAAACTCTGTGTATGCCTGAATATACCTGGCAAATAAAGGTGGTTCTGACATTGGAAACAAAAAGTATCTAGTTTACTGTGAACTGCAGTCTGTTTTTTTTTTTAATCAAGTTATTTGTGTATTCCCCCTGCATTGCCAAATTAAGCAGTTCAAGCGATTGAAGATGACACTCCAAAAAACAACTCTCATGAATTCCTTATAAAGCTTTTTGCTAGATATGTTTTGCTTCATTGTGTTGGCCATTGCAGATAAAGAGAAACAGCTAGGCCCACCAGTCTGCCCTACACAGATTGGCTCTTAATTGCATTGTCATGGCTTAGCCACTGAAGATCACAAAATGTCTTCCAGAGGACACCTTCCTCAAGAAACAAGATGTTACAAACTAGATTTTGATCAGATGAAGTTTATGGTAGTCACTTGGGTCTGTTGCGTTCTATTCTTTACTGCTGGCTGTAGCTCAAAGTATGCTCTGGTGTATCAGGCATGTAAGGTGAAAGAGCGCATAGGTGGGCAGACCATAGTGGGTCCCGTTTAGCTACTCCTAAATGTTGTAAATTGAATGTTGATTGTTTTTGATTGACAGCGCTTAATGGGCAGCACCTAACATCAGATTTTTATGGGAATTTTTTTAAATATTATTTTACTTTAATTTTAGATCAAAGGCTATTCTAAACAGATTAATAAACCGAATTGCCCAGCAGTGAACTGGCTCTGTTGTAATGTTTCAAAAAGATTAGGCCTACTTAGCTTTGTGGAAAATATACTATACAGCTCAATTGTTGGTTCAACACTAATTGGCGTATGCTGAGATTGCTTCTTCATGTCCCGTAACATTATGAAACATGTTGTGTGATGCAGTCATGTCTGTTAACTGGATTCTGGCAACACCCCGTCGTGGCTTAATCATCCCCTTGAAAACCTCAAGCCATTTTAACAAGCCCTGCATGAGACGCACGCCCTGCTACTGGTCATGTCACTTTTGTTTCTCCACTGCATTGCCAGCATTCATTGGCCACGGATGTAGAGATGCTTCCTGGCCTCTGTGCTGTATCTGTATACCTACAAATAGGCCTGCTTAGTTCCAAACATTTTTGCTAGATTCTGTTGCCAAATCTAATTAAAAAAAACCCATTGTAATCATGTTCTGCTTAAGTCTAGTTTGTCTGAGGCCTAGTCTTGGCAATGTGATTACTGGAAGGTCTACCAATGTTTCCCCCCCCAATATTTATAAGGGTAATCCACCCAAACCACACATTCTCATGGTATATGTATTGTGTATGTTTTTTTTACCTTTGTGACATTGAGAATCTGTATAATGGAAATTATAGACAATTATAATGTTTTTGTTGTTATTATAGAACATTCTTACAGGAGACTGGGCTTGTATGAGGAAAAGTGAACTGCATTCCGCAATATTGACCTAGTCCTGGGGTCAGAAACCTTGTTCATGGGAACTTGCTGGGCATGCCGACTTGATTTAACCGACCTGGAAAACAAGGTTTCTTAAATTTAGTCAATCACTGAACTGGTCAGTTAGCTCAGTCGTAGTGATGTACAGTTGCTTAAAGATTTTTTCTTTTTACTGTGTAGAGTCATGATTCATGTATTTTAGTGACTCATTACTTTTTAACTGTTTGTTTGACCACTAAACAGACTTCTGACAGATTTATACACGCTCAACTCATCCAGTTCAGCAGCTCTGGAGACAAGCTGGAACCATCAACTGTCTATGTGTGAGATAGAAAATGATTTCTGCAGGCAACATAGAAAAGAAACACATTCTAAACAAACAATTAATTTCATGCTACAAAAATTAATGGAATTAATTGGTTATTGAATGTTATTGTTAGACACGTTAGTAGAACGAAACACAGGACGTCTTCCTCCACTCAACATGCTTCAACTCGAACACATTTTTTTACAGGCACCACTGCAGTTTTGTGTTTCGAAATGGTATTGTGCTTTTCCCCAGCAGCGGTCAAGTAACCACATTCCGTAAAACGTTGTCCACATTTTTATATGGTGGTTTAGAGCATCCTGGCCTATAGATCTTATCTGTATGCCCAATGAACTCGCGTTGTTTGGAGCACACATTTTATAAGTCTCTGTCACAAATGACAAGCTTCAGTAAGCTCTGTGTAGTGAACAACAGGCGGCTAGAGTCATTAATCTTTTAATTATTTTGTTAATCGTTTGCAGATAGTAGGCTCTGCTTGCTCTGAATATTACGGAATCAAAATAACCAGAATTAAGTGTGAGATTCATCGTTTGACAGAACATGTTGAAATGGGTCCAGCCGGTTCCCTGCAGCTAACCAGGAACGGGGTGCTTGACCCCTTGCCTAGACAATGTCCCGACCTAATCCCCTTTTGAGACTGATGATCAACAATTACAGGAAGTGTTTGGTTGCAGTCTTTGCCCAACAACCAGTTACTGATTCTAAGCTGAGGCCGATTACTTTTCTTCTTAATTAATAAAATTTGTTCGCTCATGTTCCCTTTACCTAGGATTAGGTAGTGGTTTAAGACCTGTTAACGTTTTCTGTCAACAATGTTGAGCCATAAGCGAGGGAAATACTTGAATCCAGTTCCTGAGAGTTGATAGAAGACCCACTGTTAAGACTGTACTCCCTGCCAATCCTACACTGTGTCGTCCTGATTAGGAAGCTCCTCATAAGCTGCCTGTACTATAAATAATTTATTTGGATGAAAGGTGACCTTTTAGATACTTGGCAACAGTCTTTGTTGCCCCTCCTCACTGCCCTTGGTTAGTCTGGTTGTCAATGAAGAGCCAGAGAAACCTCTACCTCAGCAGTCTTTCTAATTCTTCGACCCAAATGCCCCCATTACTTGCTGGATAACTGGAATCAGGCCTGTTTAGTACCTCGGACAGAAAGTCTCATTCCAGTACTGACCGTAAAACTCAGCTTCTCAGCCGGATGTCATGTCCTGGGTGGCACGGACCCTTCTATCCATGCCGTTTTTAGAGCTACTTGTCCGCTGTCTGCCTGCATCTAATCCAGCCCGCTTGTTCACGTCATGCAGTGGAGACTGAACTAGAATTCGTAGCCCGGTGGCGGTCTGCCTGGCTGGTTCAACAAATGCTAAATGGTGGTTTCTGGACAATGTTGTCCCGATGTCAGTGCTAAACATGGATAATATTTCAGATATACACGTGCAATACTAGATGCTCTAATTATAAATCCTGACAGGGGATCTAGGAGCATGTTTGTGTGCTTGGTTCTTCACTTGCAATTGAAAGCACTCCTCCAGACTGGCAGACCCGATCAATTTGATAATGTCTTGTTGACTGGAGTAAAGGAATTTGCATTGTATGTGACGCACCAAGATTGCCCCACTTCCTCCCTGTCTGGACTGTGAATGGCACAGGGGATATTCTGACCGGCTGTTACTTTTCAAACCACACACTGTATGACTGGAACGCCTGGTTTATGTAATGCAGACGAGCTGAGTCGAGACTGGTCTTGCTGTGTTTTGTTTTACCATGCTGCCCTGTGTCTGACGGAGGGGGAGGACTTTATTACCCTCTTCGGGTCTAAGGACTGTGGCGCCTTGGAAGCGCTCTGGTTACGACACAGCTGTGCATCTGTAAGGGCACACTAACGCTTTTCAAATGCTGACGTGAAACCTTCTCTGGAGATGGTTTTGAACCGCTACTCTCCCATCATTTCCATAGTCTGTAAAGAAATGCTGCGTCTGAAGCATGACTAGGCGACCCCACCTGTCAATCAAATAATTTTGAGCTGCAATAGCGCAGCCTACCTTTATCTGCCTTGGTCCAGACTAGAGGTCGAACGATGATTTTTCATAATATAGATACCGATTTTTGGGAGGTCAAAAAGGCTGATAGTGATTAATTGGACAATTATGATTATTTAATTAAAACAAAAACAATAATATTGAAAGAACAATGAACACAAATTCTTAATATAATAGATCAATAACATCGATTGTTTCAAATAAATAACTAAATATGTTACATTTGGTTTAAATAATGCAAAAACAAAAGGCTTTGAGCTCAAGTAAAAGTGCAATTTGTGCCACGTGAATTTGTGCCAAAAACATTTTGTCTTGTGCTTCACTAGTGATGGCCAAACGAGGCTTCATTAGCGTTATGTTAGCAGCAGGATATTATCCTGGCAGCACTCATATTTTCTTTATCACAATAAAAGCCATAATTGAAATTTATAAGGCAATATAGTTAAAAATCTAGTCTGTAAAAAAAGAACAGACACGAACAAGATTGGACATTAAACATAAATCGGACATTAAACATAACATGTACAGACTAGATTGCTAACTATATTGCCTTATATATTTCAATGATGGCTTTTTATTGGAAAAAGAAATTCTCAGTTAGCCTGCTATCATAATATCCTGCAGCTAGAAGAACGGTAATGAAGCCTGGTATGGCCATCACTACGTCTTGATCGTTGACCCATTAATAGCCAATCGGTTTTGATGCCGGAAGGCGGTACACGTATATCAGTTTTAATTACCGAATGCCCTTGTTTATTTTCTCTGGTTTTGCGTCTGGTTATGAGTAGGCATACTTTTATGTTCAGAATCACTTTAGAAATCTAGAATTGAGCCATTTTTGCTGTAAAAATACCTGAAAATATATTTAAAGGGCAGTACTACTACTCGCAGACATACAAGCAGAAATGATGAGTACACGTCTGCAATTAATGTTTTATGTTCATATTTTAAATTACATTTTTCTACAAAATTCATCCGAATGCCCAAGATTTTCCCCATTTACACTTTCTTGCCGTTCCGTCTGTCAGTTGGCGTTGGTTGAGTTATTTCCTGATATTCGCTTCAGACAGTCGCCGTATTGTCCTTCTCACCCTAAACCACCATGGACTAACTGATTATATTCTGGTCTCGTTCGGACGAACGAGACTAGAATAACGCCGTATATGCTAATTAACTTAGCAATATCAACCATATGTAGTTAACTACAGACGGATTTCCAATATTTGTCGCGTTAGTTAGCTAGTTTTGACCGTAAGCTCTTTAGTTAGCTAGCTACGGTTTTACAATTAGATAATTAAATCTTGCAGTTAATGCAGCGATTCTTGCGTGACTTACATGCTGGAGTGACCACAGTTCCGCCCAATAGCTCAATGGTTAAACCATTTAGTTTTTATTATATTAAAGTCATTGACAAAAAAAAACACTTAAAGAAATCCCTAATTCGCTTCCACCTTGGGGAAGTGCATTACAGTAAAACTAGTTTACATTCAAATCAACTCTTCCCTTCTCATCCTCACTCTTTTTGGGACACGACCTCGCGGTTCTCTGCTTAGTAGCACATGTGAACGGCTAAATGTTTGACCTAATACAAGAGATACCTCTCTGTATAGCTCAAGGTGAACGTGCTGCTGTTCCGCTCCCGATGCTGCAATGTGTGACAGGTCAGACTGCCATGCAGTCTCCTCGTGGACTGCTTTCATTTTAATACGCCCCCGTACATAATCTGCCAGGGATTTTACAGTTGGGTATGCTAGTCCTGAGGGAATAATGCGACAGCAGACACACAACGTTTATGAGCTTCCTGGGTAGATTTGTAGGGTTGTTCTTAATTAAGAGCTACAGTCTTTTCTGTGTCTGCTGCACCCAGCTTGTATAATGTTATTTTCACTAATTGTAGTCCAGAGTCTGAACTATCCTATTGTAATGTCGTCATTCCTTCATTAAATCTTTGGAACATGTTTGTTGAAACATGAATAACTATCCAATGAATGACTGTAGGTTTTAAATTCTAATTAAGTTTTTGGTTTTACTTTGTATTGGTTTTATAGTGTAGACGTTTAAATTTGGAATCTAAAGTGCTTGCGCCTGACCGTTAATTGGTAGAATTCTGAGTGCAAGGTTTCCGGTTTTGACATAATTGGTTTGGAGCATCCCTATAATGTCTTTACTGCCAATGTCTTTAAAGACAGTTGTTGGGCCAAACAATTGCAATAGGCACATCGTGTGCAAGATTATATAGCCAGCAACATGCAAAGTACACCATTCCTCCATTACCAGATAGTAACCTAGTATTGACATGTATATCATATGTCCACGCCCTTGGGGTTGAAAACAATGATGTGATACTTGCTTGGCGTCAACTTGGATGGATTCCGTTCTTACAGAGGCCAGTGTGGGCTGCCTATATTACCAAGAGACAGTACTGAAGCATGTACGCCAGTTATGGCACTGCAATGAAGCCTGGGTTATTTTACAACACAGCCTTATTGGTGACTCATGGAGAAATGGATGTGCATTCCAGTAGAGTGTCAACCTCTTAACTCTGTCCCGCCCTGCAGCCCGCAACGAGCCCCTGAAGAAGGACAAGCCCAAGTGGAAAAGTGACTATCCCATGACGGAGGGCCAACTCCGCAGTAAGAGGGACGAGTTCTGGGACACAGCCCCGGCATTCGAGGGCCGCAAAGAGATTTGGGATGCCCTGAAGGCAGCCGCTGTGGCCCTGGAGTGCAATGACCATGAGCTGGCCCAGGCCATAGTGGACGGAGCCAGCATCACACTGCCACATGGTAACATATTGAGAAGTCATTGTTTTGTGATGGTGATCTGAAACCACAATCTATTATTTCTTTTAAACAATGATTACCCTGGCAATCTGTTTTGATGTTTTTCCGCTTTGTGCCTGAGCCAATATGACTTCCTGAGCAGCTTTGAAACAATGCACGTTTAACCAACCAAACCTTGTCTTTTCCAGGTTCCTTGACAGAGTGTTATGACGAGCTGGGGAACCGCTACCAGCTACCTGTCTACTGCCTGGCCCCGCCAGTCAACCTGATCTCAGAGCGCAGCGACGAGGACCCCAGCGACAGCCCCGAGCCCACTGCCGCTCCCAAGAAGGAGTTCCAGCTGAAGGTGCGACTCTCCACAGGCAAGGACCTGCGCCTCAGTGCCAGCATGGCCGACACCATCGGGCTGCTGAAGAAGCAGCTGCAGGCTCAGGAGGACATCGACACGGCCCACCAGCGCTGGTTCTTCTCGGGCAAGCTGCTCACGGACAAGACCCGCCTGCAGGACACCAAGATCCAGAAGGACTTTGTCATCCAAGTCATTGTCAACCCTCAGGCCCCCATTAACTAGGTCTTGTGTGAGAGGAGGAGGAGGAGCAATGGAAAGACCCGACTACATAGGAGGGACTTGGGATAATGGCTTTACCGCTGCTCTTTAAGACATTAGATGCAATTTTTTTTTTTTTATTAAATGCAAGAAGGGAGAGACTCTGAAGTGCTGCTTTTCAGTGTTTTCATTGTCCACTATTAAAGAGTGTGATTCCTGTTCAATGTGTGCGCCTTCTCTGTAAGGGTTGGTCGGTCAGTTGGTAGGTGGATCCAGCTGGTCCCGGCCACTCGCTCTGAGGAGTGTTCTCTGTGTCACTCCCCGCACCAACTTTTGGAGTCACACTGTCCAGTGAGTCCTCCACCCTCCCTGTGCGAATCATGGTAGAGTTGTCCCTTAGATGAGACACTGCAGGTGTTCACCGCACGACGCGGGCAAATGATCTGTCGGTGACTGTCGGCCTGGATTCAAATACACATGTATTTTCATTATCTAGAATTGTTTTATACTTTTGTATTTGAGTATTTTCAAATACACAGCCCTAAACCAATTATTTTTGGAGTATTACTATTTAAGTATTTGAATAGTGTCCATGTTATTTTTCAATTTTAAATGCATGATTGCGTTTGAGTCAATGCAGTGGATTATTTTCAAATACTTTCCCAGTGTAATTCCAAACACTTAAATGTCTTTTCTGTAACTCAATAAATCAAAATACTTTAAGATGTACATGAAAGTAATGGTTGAAATAGTATTTGAATCCAGATCTGCTAGCATTAACCAAGTGCCAATAGAAAACGCAGTCATTTGGATTGGTTGTAAAGCACATCTTTTCCCCTCCCTGGACTCTACTCTGCAAAGCCTTTAGACCATAAGGACCAGAGGAAGGGACAGAGAGAAAAAACCCTAATAATCGGTCATGGATGCCTACCCAACATCACCTTCACTCAAATACAAACTATTTTTCTCTTATTCTTTTTCTTTCTTTTTTTAAGAAGTTAATCTCAAACAGAGCTTTTTTGCACACTTGATTATACTTGCGTGTTAGTTTGTGTGCCTTTAAGGAAGAAAATGGAACAGAATCCTGGGGAAAAACACTAGTTTTACTGCTAAAGCATTCTGTCTCTAGATTCAGGTCTAATCTTTTCATAGAACTATAAAAATCCTAAATATACTGCTGTTTTTTTCAATCATCTGTCTTTATCTGTTATTGAATTTAAGATTTACTGCTGGCGTTGGAATGGATGTTGGCAACATGCTGTTCCTACAGTGGTTGTATGCCCCCCCCCCATTTTTATGTACTTTTAAAGTTGCTATGATTAAAGAGCCACGCCATCGTAAATTGTGCTACATCTCAATCCAGAGCTGAATTGTCACACTAACAGTTTAATGGTCAATATGGTAGACCAATGTAGTCATAGAGGAGGAACAGTGCTTTCGTCCATCTGTCTCTGATGGCCCTTGACTGTGCCTGAAGGGCTCTTTTATCCTTCTTGTCTTTGCTTTGGCAATTTTCTTTCCTTCTACATATCTTTCGCCCTCAGGCTTAACTAGCAGGGTGGTCAGATGGATTTCAATCCCTCTGTATCTGCCTGGCGAAGAGCCTGTGCCCACAGCCAACCAGCCCAGCGTGAAGTTGGCTCACCAGGGTTTTGTCCATTCAGCACACAGCATAATCCATCACCTTGCTTCCCACACAAAGGCCAGGTCAAGCTGTGTCTCTGCCCCAGTGTGCCTATCAGGCCGTGCTGCCATGGAGATGGCAAGAGGTAGGCGTTGTTTTCCGTAACCACGTACATAGGGTCAGGTCTGTTCCTAATCTAGACCATTCAGGGGAGGGCTTGCGTCGGACCCTTTCAGTGGTGAGAGGGATGATAGAGGACTTGAGACTGTCTTTGCTGTGGTCATCCCAACCAACTGCTGCTGCTCATTTACTGACAGCAGACCGGGTAGGGAAGAGTCAAACGAAGAAGCACTCTGACTGCAATCAAATTATATTCCCCTCTAGCCTTAATGTGGAACATCAGAAACCCCATAATACACCTTAGCAGATGGTAAAGCTGGAGATGGGGAAGACCTGTACCTGTAACCATGTGTTCTCTTCATGGTTATGTTGGACTTTCAGGATTTAGTTTTTTGTTTTTATCCGCATAGGTGTCATTTGAACTTCATCAATGTAGCTTAAACAGTTTATGACTGTGCTGGGAATATATTGAACATTTATGCAAACTTGAATATGTTTTTCCTTCATCTTACAATGTATGTGCAATAAAAAATAGACCTCCTACTCCTTGATTCTCCCTATATTACATCTATACAGTAGCATTAGCTATGACTATTGTAAAGGTTTTTAGCGACATAGAACTTTACGTAGAAGCCTGCTCTGTTCGTATTGCTTTGTCTTTGGACAATCACGTTTTTTGATCTAGTCCTATGTTTCTTATAGCGTTTGCCTCAGTTTTAAATGTTCTCAGTCTATAATGCATTCAAATGTCCTCTTAATGGGATGTCCCAGCTATACAAATGAACCTTTTGTGTTGCCCTTCAAACTCTGTGAATGTTTACAGACCAGTTGGGCTTAAAAGATCTACCTTTGGCATAGACCCCCTTAAAATTTTCCTACTGCTACCTAAAGCGGCGAGTGTTCTGTTAGCTGGATCTCACTTCATTTTGTCTCCTCACTGCTCTTTGAATACGGCTCGTGTTAGCTTCAAGTATGGTGGTTTGATGTCATATGCGATACGTAACCCTATCGTCGAGGTACGATCCCTACGTGAAACAGCACAAACATGGAAACCTCACTGCAGTCAGTATGTGGGATCTGCACTAAACTGCCTGTAACCACAAATCTGATACACAGAGCAATGGCCTCTCGTGCTGGGGTTTGAGCCGGGCCATGGGAGCAGGAGGGGACTCTGATGATTATCGTCCCTGTCAATAACTTAGTAGGAATGATCACTGATGCAGACAATTCATGAAATACTTTGCTTTCTGTTTTGGTAAGAATGTGGGTTTATGCACATTTTGGGCCATTTTGTGGGTGAGGTCAGGAGTTCAGTTTGTAACTTTTGGCAGTGTCCTCCACGATGTGAGGCCTGGTACTCCAAAGGACTCAATCCCACTGTGGGTTATAGCTGGTACAAAGCCATATGGCTATGGATATTTATTTTAGTTATTGTGGATTAATAAAGGACAATGTAGACTGCTTTATTTTCCTCTTGAACCTCCGATAACAAGAAGCCATTGCATTATAATGAAGCGTTTTCCTTGGGGTGTCTGGAGACCCTGACCCTTTGCTCTGTTGCTTAATAAATCAAGAACATGCATATTGTGTTTTTGATTAAGTCCAAGAGAATATAGATGTATAAAGATCTGTATAGATATTTAGGACAATATACATTATAATAGAGATTTCTGAAAATTTTGTCTTCAACTTATTTTACAAGTAAGTGTACATGTGTACATTTATAAGCTGATCTCATTTTCAACCTTGTTTTATCTGTCAAATAAAACAAATTACTGGAAAAGGAAAGCTGTCTGTATTCATACAATCCTGTATCCGAATCTGTGATCTTAGACTAGACTGTCCTAACTAGCCAAAGTAAATTTACTTATATATTTTGTTCTGTTGTTTTGGTGTTCAGTTTACTGTTCAATACTTATTGAATGAAAGACATTGCACCTACCCCTCACATTACAAGTTCAAGTCATAGGTTTGAGTGCCATCTTGTGGATATAACTTCTACATGCTTTTATTCACAACTCAGTTACATACACCTTTTGTGTAGTGTTAAATTAATTTCTTCTAAAGAAGATGAGAGGACAAAAATCACAAAGGGACGTGACACCAAAACAGAATGAGAAGATTGGCTTAACCTGGAATCAAATGGAGAAGGGTGCTCAAATTCCAGTTCGATAGAGAGGTGTCATTGAAGATCATATACTCTCCCTACTTGGAGTACTTCTAGTCATTGTGCTCAGAGGCACCTATCAGCTGTATGAATACTGGAAGACCATGCTGTTACCCTAAAGATTACGCCCAGTGAGTCTTTCATTCTTATTTTTCTGACATCCACATTCGCTTCAATTTAGGTTCTGTATGAACGTTTGAACTAAAAATAATCTGGATGTTGAATATAATTATGTTCTGACAGCTAAAACACATTTTTTTGACAATGTAAATACATACTGGACATTGAAAACTGTAATAACTAACAGACCTTCAAAATTGTCATTTTACCAAATATATTGACATTTCACAAAGCTTAAAAAAATAACAAAATGGGAGCAATGTCAAACTACAAATATTCTTGGTTTTGGAAATCTTTGGTATTATTTTCTTACTATGCCTCTGACATGTTGTTTGTCTTAGGTGAATACACTAAAAGTTAAGTGCTGACAGTCTTTTGAATAGCCAAAATATAAATGTAGTGAATAATTGCAAAACATTGCTAGGTGTTGTTCTGATGAGCCCTGCTTGTGAACGAGTACATATTTGGTCAGTCTGAACCTGACTAAACCAGAACAGAGTGGAGTATATTACAGAAGAATTTAATTCAGCAAAATGGAGTACAGGCCAGTTTGGTCTGCACACATAAAACTCCCCAAAACAACACTGGTCGGGCAGGACCAAAAAATGGCGGCATCAGAAAGGAGCTTACTAGGTATGAAAGCAATTTATACTGTACTTCAGCTTTTTCTGACTTTGCAAACTTGTCAAACCAGTTTAAAGAATTTCATTAAAATGTGATATTTTCTAACATTTTGTCAGGCATTTATTTATTTTGGAATTCAGGTTCGTCCCTGAACCAGATTTGTTATCATATCTTCAAAAAGTGGGCCAAAAAGACTAAAGGTGTTGGTGAACAAGCTGGACAGTCTGGATCTAACAAGATATGTTGGTCCTGATGACTGCCGTTAAGTCAGAGTCCTCACTTGAACCAGGGTAAATACAATGAGATGAGAGATGGAAATGGGTCTGTGTTTTACAGCCATTATCAGTGCCAGCATGGGCCATGCCATTGATGCATCTCTGTCCGTGTTGAAGTCAGTTTCAGTGTAAATGATTGGCTGTTCCCTCCTGAGGACTGTTGGAGTCATGTGATCACATCTCTCATCTAATCTTCTGGAGGAATGAGCCAATGAACTTGGCCGCCATTGAAGGTATCCGCCATTTTAATGCAGCACTGGTAGTTTATGATTACATTAAAATGTCTGATAATTTTGACGCCGGTTGCCTTTATGCTTGCGGTGTCCATGTCGGAACACGTTTTCTCCGTGGTAGGTCCTCTAACCATCTCTATGGCCTTGACCACCAAGAGGATGAGACTGCTGAGCAGGCACCGGGATGGTCTGGTTTTGCCTGCCTGACTGGGCTTGCAGGAAGGAACTTCCACCCACGTTAGTTGACCTTTTTCATGATCTTCCACTACGCTCCCAGACTGAGTTGTTTAAGCCTGGCTTATGGTAGTCTGATCCACATCCCTGGGTGCTGGGTTCCAAGATCTGCCGCGTGATGCAGTTAGTTTGAAGCACACGCTCACACTACTACACACCTACACATACACAACATGATGCACGACGGGCACATCCTGACTCATACTGTCACTGGTTTGTCATCACCGCTAGATGGTGCTGAGCTCCAGCTTCTTATGGACACCATATGGAAGTCTGCTGGCCTCTTTCAGCTGAGACTGTTTGCGTTTGAAACGTTCACTGGAGATGAAGCGTGTGTGGAATCTGTTACGTGGAGCTATTGTCATCTATTTCTAACAATGTTTTGATTTTTCATGGCCATTTTCACAATTCTGTAATGTGATCATGGCTGATGGAAAATTAATGAATTTATTCCCAGTAGCACTGTGAGGAGATCGGTATGGCTATCATCAGTGGTCTGCAGAGTTCAGAATAGTTACTCCATTTGCTAGTGGCTAGATTTTAGAGAACTGTACTGAGGACGAGACCAGATGTGGTTAACCAGTGACGTCTATGGTGTCTGTGGGCCCCACATCTGCCTCTTGATTCCCTCCACTCATCCTACTGTCACATATAACGTCATAATGTTTGGACAACACCCCCCCCAGTTCTCCAACTAACAGAATTTGAGTGAAAGGTAATTAAGAGATCTTTGAGACTCGCTTGAGTGGTACTTGGCCTACTACTCACAAATCATCAACTCCTTTGAGGTTTTCTTTGACCTTTTTCCCCAGTGTATGACGCCCATGCGCATGTACCCACAAGGACGAAGGATGCCTGGTGTCAACTGCAAGGCCACTCCCTCCAGCAAATCAGACCTCTCTGGAGCCTGAGGACGTGTGTACTGCTCTGGAGATTGACAAACCGGTCAGTACTGCATACACACACACACACACACACTATATTATACACAGTCCACTATACTAACCTTTTCTCACTCCCTCTACATCTGAAAGTAAATACAGTTTGCAGGGCGGCTGAAAATCCCTGGAAAAAGCCCCTATTGATGGAATTTCACAAGACCAGTTTGTGGTTGTCTGCCCTGCCAGAGCTCGAGTGGTGTTAGCCCATTCTGCTCTGTGTGCCATTGCAGACCCAGTATGACCCTATTAGCTTGGCACAAATGGGCTCAACACAGTTTTTGATACATTGAGGTGCTCAGCTGAGCAATCTGGAGCCTACATGGGCTTCACACCAGATTATTATGACTGCAATTTCCCCTTATTATCCCATAATGAATGACGTATTTATCAGAACAAACTGCGAGCAGTATCAACATACGTTGCTAAGGGAGGGGGATACACATCTAGCTAGTTTACAAGAAATATCTCTTTCCGCCTGTAACCAGTGTGTCTGAACCCAGCGACACTGAACCCAGTATGAACCTAGTAAGTTTGAACCCAGCGACACTGAACCCAGTATGAACCTAGTAAGTTTGAACCCAGCGACACTGAACCCAGCGACACTGAAGCCAGTATGAACCTAATAAGTTTGAACCCAGCGACACTGAACCCAGCGACACTGAACCCAGCGACTCTGAACCCAGCGACACTGAACCCAGTGACTCAGAACCCAGCGACTCTGAACTCAGTGACTCAGAACCCTGTGACACTAAACCCGGTGACACTGAATCCAGTGAGATTGAGCCCAGTGAAACTGAACCCAGTGGGTCAGGACCCAGTGAAACTATACCCAGTGGGACAGAACCCAGTGAGGTTAAACCCAATGATATTAAACACATTGGGATTACTAGAAGTGATGCTGAACAACTTTCAAAGTGACGACGGATTATCACAGACAGGTTCGGTTCAGTTAGCCCACAACCAATTTTCCCCCCTTTTGTGATTGTCATCTACGCCTCAGGCAAGTCTATGGCATATGCTATCGTTAAGCATCTTCAATGGGGAATGTGATTTAAGGTCAGGACTGTTAGTGGTGGAGGGCTGTGGGGTAGGGTGGGAAAGAGTGCTCTAAAGAAACAGGATCTTAAGCAAACTGGGCAGCTTTGTGAGGAATAACAGAAAGCTCTGATCAGAATAGAAGAAGAAATCCTCTCAGGGCAGCAGAGCTTGCAGAACACAATCAGTATGTGGGTGTGAGTCAGAGTGTGTGTGGGCTTGAAGGGTTGGAGGGCAGGTGAGTTAGGGGGACTAATGCTAATCTGCTGCCGTCTCCTCGTGGCTAGCCGCCTGAAGCCCGCACCTAACTCTCACCTAATACTTCCCGAGTACTACTCACCTAATAATGCTGTTCACCTAAACACAACATTCATGAACCGGATCAACCCGCAGCCTGGGCTGACGGGACGTCATGTGACCTCAGTGTCACAAGGGGCTGACTACAAGGGTTAGATACCTCTCTAGGAGCCTTACACAATGATGCAACACTGGTCCAAAACAGGTTTAATCCCTCTAATCTCTCTACACGGGTCTGGATGAATTTAAGGGAGTTCAAGGGAGTTAAGGGAGTTAACATATTGGCGTTTAAGCAAAACTATCGACGCTTACTGTGCAACAAAGACAATATCATACTATGAAAAGGGTGATCGACTAGTCCCTAGCCAGTTACAAGAACTAACACTTAGACTGACACCACATCCTGTCCCTTCATTGGGACCGAACAACAGGGATCGGAGCCAGAATAGGGTGTCCATCTCACCACTCATAACTGTAGTAAGCTGTGAGCTAGTTTCATCTGAGTTCCAGACATATTTTCCTCCTCAGGTCATACTACATAACACAAAGCATCTCACTCGCCAGCCCTACAATACGGACCAATGAAGCAGTAGATTTCTCCAGTTCTGGTGACCAACGCAACAAACCCAAACACCTGAGCTATTGACAGCCAGAAGCTTCATTGGATAAACAACTGCAAGAAAATCTTATGATATGGTTGTTTTTAACAGGAACACAGTGTATTCCTCTGTAAAACCTAGTTTGTTCCGAGGCCCAAAATGGCAGCTTGTTACCTATATAGTGCACTACTTTCAACCAAAGGTTGGTCAAATGTTTTACAGCGTGTCAGGAGATGGGGGCTATTTGGGGTGCATCTGGGTTCTTCTCCACTGCTGTGTTTGGAGATGTGCTGCTGTTTCCAGGATACTGGGGGACTGTTGGGTAAGATGGGCCCGTAGAGGCTTGCATTCTTGAGGGAAAAACAACATAATTACAACTGGCCTAAATATTTTCCCTCAGACCGCATCATGTGGATAGTGGAAACTGTAGGTATTGTATCATCAATGGATCAAATTATTTTCAAGCCAATTCTGTGTTTTCATGCTGCAATGCTTATAGAGATTTATTTTGTAACCTTTTTCAAAATGTTAGTTCATACAATCTGTTACATTAATTTCAACAGGACGAGAGGTAGCGGCACTCTTCACTTGCTATGGGCAGTAGGTTATCCACATTTGTGCACAGGATGTGATTCACTGTGTTTTAGTGTGTTTGCACTAGCTTGTATGTGTTTTAGTGTATGTTCTAAAAGTGTGTTTATTCAGTGCAGTCATACCGCGCCTAAATTCTTTCTGCAGTCTGTGGTTGTTTTTCTCAGAGAAAAAAAAATCCCAGTCTCACTGAGCATAACCCAGCCGTCCGCGGCCATTTGACAAAACGTTGGACGACAGTTTGAGTCAACACCCTCAGAGTTCCAAGGGGCTCCAAGGAAGGATGCTGTTCTTACTTCCAATTAGTCTTTCCATCGGGTGTCCCTACACTGTCCATCTCTGTTTTCTGTCTTTGCTGGCCCTTCACCGAACAAGGGAGAAGGAGGGGGGAACAGAAGGG
>JACXGI010005661.1:27606-45847 GCA_016801175.1 Esox masquinongy
GGGGGCTGGGGGCAAAGGATGGTGCCACGTTTGCATCACAGTACTATAATTCTATTCACAGCCGAGCTGGCATTTTTGCTGCTCAACCTTTAAGCTAAGAAATCCTGCTGGTTTCTAAATACTTCAAATCTCACTGACCAGAAATACTCTTATTATAAAGTAGAGCTGAGAGAAAGAGAGAGAATTACATTCTTACATTCAATAGCATATGGCCAAGTACCTCTTCTCCTGGAATGGAAATATGACTGCACTGGCATCCAAGCTTTTCTATAGAACTAAAAAAATAATTATCCTGAGTCTGCCTCTACTTAAGTGCCAGTTAGTGACAGGGTTTTCTTCATGGCTCCAACCCGGGCCCCTTTGACAGCCTATAAATACCAGGAATAAAACAAATTGAATCCATACATGTACCTTATTGATTACCAGAGGTACCACTGTAATGTCCCTATGTTTCTCTTATCCATGGTCTTGTCCACGGGTTTGATTTGGCTGATCAAGTCATGCTATTTTGAATAAAAGGTGCCAGTAATGAATTTTGAGAATTCTGTGAGTATTCCAAACCCAGATTCTGCTCATTACTGTATTAAAATGAAATTCACCTTCTATTCACAATCTATTTTCCTTTCATTACAGCATCTTATCTGCACTAAAAAAGACAGACACAAACAAAAACAGTTGTAATTCCACGTATATTGAACTCTTTTTAGTTGAATTGCTTTGGAATTAAATCAGATAAATTCAATAAGTATTTGAGAACCTTTCCAAGCGACCACCTCATCTGAACGATGATGTATTGACTTCCAAGCCAAACTGGTTTAGATCTGACATGTTAAAGTCCATCCATATCATATTGATATTAGAATATAATTTCTATATAAGCCCTTGGCCCAGATAAAATCAGCAATCATGTTCTGAATTACTGTCACTTGGAATTATCCAGTGTGTTCTGTGAGCTGTTCAATCACTCACTGAGGGAGCACACGGTTCCATCACTGTGGCTGTCAACTGCCCAGTGCCCAACACTGATTGTGTTGCATGAATGCTTTATTCTTCCTCTGCATTAAAGAGGTACTAGATCATTCAGACCATTTTCAACTTACCTCCAAGCAACGGAGAGGAATGAATGATGCTCGTGTACCACACAGGGCTTGTTTGCAGACGTAATAAAATGCTAGAAAGACTTAACTTGCATAATCATTTCCGTAGCATTCGAATTTGCACCGGCGTGTTCGAGACGCGCCACACAGGCTTGTGGCCGTCAACTGGGGGAAATTCGATCAACGTGCATGCTCGGAAATCTGCGCAATGTCAACAAGCTCTTAGTCCCAACTTCAGAAGACACTACGGGTGAGATTCAACAGTATTTACATCACAAAGAAGATAATCCCATCTGGATCCTCACAGGGGTCAGTTCTGTCCTGTTTACACTCATACAGATGAGTGGAAGTGGAAGAGGACCTGTCTTGAGATAACATATTTTTTTTTAGATGCTGTTGTAAGTGCATACATTTATTTACTTTTTTGTCTTGGCCCTCTAAAGGAAACAAATCCACAACTAGTTTACAATATGTAGAGTGTGGTTTATTTGCTGAGCGCTGATTGATTAAAAGCTTTGGTATATTTACAGTGTCTCTCAAAAATTTTCACCACCCTTGGACTTTTCCAGAATGTTTTGTTTTACAACATGATATCAAATTGGATTTAATTAGGAGGTTTTGCCACTAATCAACACAAAAACTCTGTAATTTCAAAATTCCCACAGCTGGTAAGTATAATTAATTCCTAGTCCATTACTAAGCAATGGTGAGAAAATGGAACTGTGAATCGGTTTAGAACAGGCCATCCGCAAAAACGGAGTATCGGGTCAGGAAGGGCACAGGTCAGGGAGGCCACCAAGGAGTTCCACAGATGAGCTGTGAGACACTGTGCATACCACAGCAATAGCCTGGGCGCTTCACAAAAGCAGCCTTTTTGGGAGAGTGGCAAGAAAACTTGCATCAAATCCTGTTTAGAGCTTTTTGGCCTCAAAGCCAAGCACAATGTTTGGCGCAAGATTAACGCCGTACATCATCCTGAGAACACCATTCTTACCATGAAGCATGGTGGTGGTAGCATCATGCTATAGGGATGCTTCTCTACATCAGGGACTGTGACCTGTGAAGGCAAAATGGATGCGGCAAAGTACTGCAAAATCCTGGAAGAAAACCTGCTGATGTCTGCAAGAGACCTGGGACATGGGAGAAGATCTTAGCAGGACAATGATCTCAAACATGCAGCCAAACCACACTGGAATGGTTTATAAACAAAAAGGTTAATGCCCTTGAGTGGCCCAGTTTTAGTACGTGGAAAGAGTTAAAAATTGATGTTCACCAAAGGTCCCCATCCAACATGACGGAGCTTGAGCAATTTTGCAAAGAAGAATGGACAACAATTGTTGTATCCAGATGTGCAATGCTGGTAGAGACTTGAAATCATGGCTGTAATTGCTGCCAAGAGTGACCCAAATATTGACTAAAGGGGGTGAAAACTTATGCATCAATTATAATTAATTTAGAACAATTTGTAGATTTTACTTTTCACTCCAACATTAAGGATTGTTTTTGTGTTGATCAGTAGCAACAGTCCTCATTAAATCATTTTTGATTTCATGTTGTAACACTATAAAATCTGTAGAAGTCCAGTCCCTTTGTGCCTTATTGCTCATGTCTTTCTATAAATAGATTTTTCGGACTTCTATGATCTTGTATACATGTGTATCTTGTAAGCATTTTTATCTGTCATGTTAATGTTGCTGTTTACATGTCTAGAATGTTTGTATCTTTATAAGACTCGCCACATCTGAAGTTCCTTCTGGCAAAATAAAGTAGTTCCAATTCCATGGCTCAGGTCACTGCAATCTATATCTGGTAGAAGTAACACATTCAGTGGTCAACATGACATGTCTCACAGCCTTATTCATTTTCAGTGAGGCTACAACATTTTGGAGAAAATGTTTTGAAGGAATATTAATTTGTTCGTTTGTTGAGAATAAAAACTTTACAGCTTCTGTCCTACTATCTTCATAATGGTAAACATGGAAAATGCAAAGCACACAGTCCTCTGCAGAACGCTCTCTGTTGTCTGTTTGCACTCTGTAGTTGCCCTGGATACAAGGGCATCCAAATACAGGGAAAATGACAATACTAGCAGAGGGAAAGAGAGAAGGAGAAGACAGAGTAAGGATTGGGTCAGGGAGGTTGAGTCTTCAGTCTGGGCTGTAATGTGACTCCGAAGGAAAAGAAGAACCATCAGCACATTCCTCTATCTCAGCCTGGGTTTTAGACTGAAAAAAAATACCACTGACTGTTCATGTACGTGGTTTCTCAGCCTGGTCTTGATGCATTAACAAAAAGCCAGGGAATTTACTGGTCCAACTGTTCTGCAACCACAGAGTGGTTTGGGTCGGAGGAGGTTGCAATCTCCAACCCCCAGTGTAATTTCCCACAATTTCATCACTGTGTCAGGTCATTCCAGTATAATGCCATGTAATAATATAAAAATGGTCATTGTTTTTGGATGCAGCTTTTATCCTATGACAAATGTCAATTACGTTGTTGAAAGATTTTTCAAACACCAAAAAGAATGGCAACTGAGCCGCCACCGACTAGTAGGAAATGAAACCGTAGCTTTGAGCATTCAATCACATCGTCCTCTGATGTTTTCAAACATTCCATGGTTTGTGAGAAAACACCACTTAACCAGGACCTGGGGGGCACTGCAGGATAATGTAGATAACAATATATTGATGTTTGGAGTTCTGCTTTGTGCAGCGTCAGATGAATTTTTCTGCAGTGTCCTGATGTTAATCATTGGTTCCTGCATCTGCTCATTGGGTCAGTTTACCTACTTCTGCGCCTTTGTTAAAGCACCGTGATCAATCCAGTACCAGTACCAAGACAATCCACAGCAAGCATTAAAGGATACTGTTTACTATGATTAATTCTATCTAATCAGAATCAACTTTAGAGTACATTTACACAAACTAATGTGTGTCAGTTTTTCATGATTGATAATGGTAGACAACATATATAGACAGAAGACACAAAAAAAACAACAACAGCAAGTCGACATGCAATTACATGCAATGGGGGCGGCGAGCATAATATAATGGCATAATATAATGGCATTTTTGCAGTGAGTACATGAAGTAAATGCATTTACAGTTGAAATTGATTGATTTACTGTGCCAGTGTATGTTGTGCTATCGACGCAACAGTCCTGTATGTGCAGGGAGATGAGCAGAGTTTTGAGTGCCGGATTGGTGCCGCAGTTTAGTTTAGATGGCTTGATGTGGTGAGCATTCCCGTGTTAGTCTCTGTGAGACAGATGTCTGGTTTCTGAGGGCAACAGTACAGGGACAGAAATTGTTTAGGTGGCTGGATTTTTTGTCGAGATTGATTTGTACTGGAATAGCGGGTGACTGGGGCGGAAGGGGTCAGCAATAATCCTGCTTCCTTGCCTTGGAGACATGGAGGACTTCAATGGAGGGCAGGTGTCAGCAAATGACCCTTTCTGCGTGTGGTGGTTTACTTCAGCAGAGGGCACACGAAGTCTGAAACCGAACTGTGACGGAGGAGGTGATGATGGACTTCCGTGCAGAAAGCCATATCGACTGTGAGATTTTTCATATTTTTTTTCACCTGCAGCAAAATGTCCATCTACTAGGGTGACTTCTCTGTAACCTCTAGGATTTTGTACACCCACCTGAGACTGTGGGACATGATGGTCCGTAGGAACTGAAAGATTCAGCTGACGGCTGAGGCCTTAACCACAAAGGGGAGAGTCAACCACCACCTCCATGGTTTTATTTGTCTCAAGTTATTTTGTGCCAGAGTCTGGTGTGGTAGTCTGAGCCAACTGTCTGAGCCCTTCCTCTCCATCTACCTCGACTTGCCTGACTCACTGTCAGTGATGAGACCGACCAGAGTGGTTTTAAACTTGAATAGCTTGACAGATGCACAGTTGAAGGTACCGTAGTTGGTTTTGAGTTGAGGAGGGTTCAGAGCATGTGTCCTTGCAAAGCTCTAGTGCTGAGGGATAACGTCAGAAAAGTGCATACCCATCTTTATGCGCTGTGCAGCCCCATCATTGCACACCACACACATTCTAGTTTTTGACTTGGCGACCCCAAGATTCAACCAACTGCTGCAGTTCTCCCACTGTGCGATTGGCATGTGTCACCTCATATTTATTTCCCTGTGAAATGGGCTGGCTGACCATATAAGAGTTCCTAATGATTCACTTTGATTTAAAAATACATACGTCTGTATCAATTGGAAGATGTTTTAAAAAATCGTTTACATTTTTTGCATATTTTTCTGTTTTGAACAGCAAGTGTATCATGCACATTAAAGAGAGTCTTGTTGCCAGATGCTCAAATAGAACCTGGTTCTATTAGAGACGCTGGACAAGCTGCAGGTCCCAACAGCAACTCAACGTTTGGGAATGTTTCATGTATGTTTTGACCTGTCCATGAATTAATATAGTTGACTCACAGTTAATTTTGCTATTGGGCTTGCATGTCATATCCCATCTCATGGAGATGGACAAAATTGATTTGTATTCACGTTGTAACAAATGTTGCACAAGTAAGACTCACTGCTGACCATTGTTCACAACACAAACCTGGCGGGGAAGAGAAGCGTTGGTCTCTGATCCAACTAATAGTACATGACCACCACTGGGCTGTATTCGGCGCAGTTTTTAATAAACATGTTTGCTTGCTAGGTTTTTTAATACCATTATTTTTGTTATGAATTCTATACTTTTTATTGTTTTGATTTTGATCTCATCTCTTTTCCTTTTGCATGAAAATATTCGGACATTTCAACTATATTTTTCAATTTTACAATCAATTTTTATTAGTTTGATTTAAAACAGATGCCATGAATTTGACCCTGTAGTTTTGAGTCTTTCCGGTTTTACAGTGTTTGACAGAAAACTCTCTGGAAAATTGAGCAGATATTTGAAGATATTTTACCAAGAGAAAACATGTGATAGTTAAACAGGATATTTTTATTTAATACACATCCTAACTGTCTGTATAAATCATGTCTCTCTCGCAGTGCAGGCTGCCCACTCCTGTAATGTGTTGATCTGGGCTGAGGACAGCTTCGCCACAGTCAGTGGGCCTAGGCTGTGATTTATGCTGATAAAGGCCTGGGAGTTGTTGATGGTATCTGGAGATGTGCTGCCGGCCAAAACCTCTGCTCTTATCGACCATGTGTTCTCACTCCCCCAGGAGAGGCCCTGGCCTGCACTCTCTCCCACATCCCCTCCAGTTCTGCAAGCACAGGGGAAAAATGGAGAATGGGCAATTATACAGCTGCAACTGCTCATGCCACAGTATTAAAGTAATTTCAACAACATTATACTTCTGATGTGCTAGATGCCTCACTTAATAAGCAAAAGCATACTGATGTAAAAACAAATCTTCTGTGGTAGATTTACTTGACCCTTTCTTGTGGCAGTTCTCTGCTAAGCTGGTAGAATCCTTAACATGTACGTTTTAAAATTATTTCTGGTATCGTTGCCAGGGTCAAGGAAGGGAGTCTTCTGCCTTCAGCCTTCAAAAACTCTTGCTTTGCTAACATTTCAGAATCCTGTGTACATACGTAGGTTTTTCATAACTACAAAACATATTTTGAATTATTAACATCGATTGTGTTTAGACCTGGTTATAGTCCAATCTCTGCTGCTTCTGTGGACATAACTTGGGGTTTTGGTTCGGCTCACTTTTTCACTATTTATCTAGTGCTGTCAATTACAAATTCTGCTAACTTTGATCATTTCTTAAATCAAGATCAAATAAGGGTATTTAATTATATTAATTACCAAAATATGTAGTTGCGAAGAGTCGCAGATACTGCTGTCTCTAAGGTCAGATTTTGAGGCCCACCATACCTTACTTCTCTGTTGACATACAGAACCTCAAGCTACCAGACTAAGTCTAAGAAATAGCTCTGGAGTTTCATAAAATCTCCAACAAGTTAGTTAAAACAGATATAGGTTGTTTATTATGCTAACAGCACTAACGAACATTTCCACAGCTATAGCCAAGCATAAACGATATGGCTTATGGTCAGAGAGCTCTTCTGATCTCGTGATGAATAACTGTGTAATTAGCTGGAAGTACATAAAGTTAGTAAGTAATTTCACATAATTATGACACATGTAGACAATTTTACATAACACATTCCTGCCTTATGTTGGATGGAATTTATGTTTATTTTTGGTCGTAAACAGGATTCCATCATCTTAATGACAAAGTGGATCATAGAGAAGCTATTGAGTACGTCTGTGTGTGTGTGTGTGAAAATCCTATTTTTTTAATTGTAAATGGACATTGTAGGCTCAGAGAATGCATTTAAACTGTGTGTGTTTGTGCATGTCTTTGTGTTTGTAGCGGAAATAGGGGGCGGGTCATTCTCTGGTGAGGCCGGCCTCTTCTTGTAGTTGTCTCCTCTCCAGACACCCTGGGTGGAGCAGCAGAGGACACTGAAACACATGCCAAAAAGGGGTCAGTCACTGGTCCTTCTACAACACGTTTGCTGCATTGAATTGTATTGTACTTAAAGTCCGACAATCACCCAAGGTGTGTCATTGTTTTGAGTAAGGCTCATTGCTTGTGACCGTGAAATAAAAACCATGTACCAACAATCACCTCAGAAAATGACATATAAACAAGTGGCCATGGTGTGTTGATGGTATGTTAGTAATACAGTTATAATTCTGTGTTAATGGCATGTTAGTAACACTGGTATAACTCTGTGTTAATGGTATGTTAGTAACACAGTTATAACTCTGTGTTAATGGTATGTTAGTAACACAGCTATAACTGTGTGTTAATGGTATGTTAGTAACACAGTTATATCTCTGTGTTAATGATATGTTAGTAACACAGTTCTAACTGTGTGTTAATGGCATGTTAGTAACACAGTTATATCTCTGTGTTAATGGTATGTTAGTAACAAAGTTCTAACTGTGTGTTAATGGCATGTTAGTAACACAGTTATAACTGTGTGTCTTCCCTTCATAGTGGTGCTCTCCCTGCTGGCCTGTCTGAGCTCCCAAGTCCGTGAGGTGAGGAGGGCAGCCACATCCACCCTACAGACCCTGGCCCAGGTGGACAGCTCTCCCTTCCACCCCATCATCCACAGGCTGCTGAGTAGAGCGCCCATCGAAAATTTACACACATCATGGCCATTGTTCCGGGCAATGGCCTGTACGTGACATTGCTCGTATCGTTCATAATGGTATATTCCCGATAGGACCCTACCTTAGGAAATGCTAAGATAATTATGTTCATTTTCAAATTAAGTAATTAATTTGTCAATTAAGTCAAGTTTGAAATGTAATAATTGAGCAAATATCAATTGACAGAGGGTAACATTGATAGCTACAACATTGCTATAACTTTGAAAGGAGTATTTGTGAGGATAATATTGAAAAAAATAAGTTTGGTGCAGATTATTGTAATAAAATGATGCCCGGAATGTTGCCCAGTTTTGCCCAGTGCAAGCAGGCCATAGTGGAGGCAGAATCAGGCTGCCGTACAGCCTCCCTTTCTCTCTCACACGCACATGCAGAAAAAACACCCATCAGTCTCATTTAAAAGCTTGGAAGTCAACCTTTATTAATACTGTTAAAAACAAGTAAAAAAGTGAAATCTTTGTCTTTCCATATTTATTTCAGCACTCCCATTAATACATGAAATACTATAGCTAACATGTAAAACCCCTTTCAGTGTCTCAGAGCTTCTTCTCAGGAAAACACATCACCAACAGAGCCCTGTGGGTCATAGAGAAGCATCGAGATAGAAACATGATGTGACTACATAATGACCTCTGTAATATCGTTGTTGATCGCTCCTCTAACCAGGACATTACTTGGGTGGGGTGATGTTCTAATTACAATCCATATATCCAGTCATACAAATGGAGAACGTTCATCGTTTTCAAAAAGCAGAACATGTATATTACATTTGGGTGCGACTGCGCTTTATTTATGTTGTTGTGCCGATAAAAAGGAACTAAATGCATGCACCTCTCTTAATCTTTATCCGGAACAGCTATCAGCAGTGCTACAAAAAAACAAAGGAATATAGGAACACAATTCCTTATTAAGGAATATAGTAACACAATGGTATTATAGGACATAATGGAACGAAGTATACTATAAAACAAAAAGGTCCCAGTACAAAAATCTTAGTAGAAAATTCCAGAAAGGTACTGTGAGTATATAATAGTGTTCCTCAACCTTTGTGTGTACTCCTTAGAGGGCTTGATTCAATCAGTGTTGGATCTTGGGAAAAAAAATCACTGAAATGACGCTACTGTATAATGCTAAACAGCTTTTTGACCGTTGCGGTTAAGAAGGCAATATATCAAAACTGAATGCCATGGGGTTGAGAAACACTGTCATATCAAATTATGTGACTAGATGTTTGTTTACATGCACAGTGTCCGTCTTTGACAGCAGACACCTTTGTCATATTCAAGTACCCTCCTCTAGGTCTGGGGGTTAATAAATTAGAGATGCGGTGAACTGCCCTGCAGTTTCAATGAGATTGTGGTTTAATTGTAAAAATAAAACAAAAAGATACAAATACAATGGATCAATACAGTACAGTTTTGGAATGTAAAAACTTGACGAGAGGCCGACTTGAGTTGTTTGATTTTGAGAGGTTCATGGTTTAAAAAACAAAAATAAAAGAATAATGCTTTAGCTGAACTGCATTTCATGTACACAAATACCAATATCAACTTCGTTAAACCTGGGCTCAACCTTGGGGATATTGATCAACAAAGTGTTTAAAAATTCCAGGGACCTGCTTGTTCCGGGGATATCAAAATATATCACGGTGTTTGTATGCCTCATTTTCAACACAGCATGTGCTCCTATCCTGAGAGAGTATACTTATTAAACAGAAATGTTACGTGTTCAGTTCATTTCAAAAGTGTCTCAGTGTCAACCTATACATGCTTATGGCTTCGGGCAAAACTATAAAATGCACATAATGAAAATGGGTTTCTCAATGGCTAATATATGGACTAACCACATGTGCTTGGACTTAAACTAATTTAGACAAGAAAAATGACTACAATCAAATCTATGCCATGTTTTGTTTACCCTCTATAAAATATGCCCTTATAAAGTCTTCCAATTTACAAAAGAGATGTTAAAAGCTATTTGTAAAAATGTACAAAAGAGAGATGCAAAAAGCTATTCTAGATAGGTTTAACAGCAGGTTTGTCATCCTAGCCTTGGAGAAAATCCAATCCTTTTGGTTGAAAGTAAATCCACTTAGATTACTAAAGCCACACAACTTCACACTGTCTACTCTACTGTCACCTTGACACTTACCATCATGGAATACTCAGTAGTTGATAAACATATTTCATCCATTGCAGTATTTTTCCTGTCATTACTACATATTTTGCTGTCCAGCAACAAACCATAGCATCTCCTTGCTAATTTCACCCCAGCTCCAATAAATAGCATGTTTCTTTTTTGGTTAAGGGAGCATCTGGGCAGCGTGGATTATTGCTTTATTGGAGTGGGGCGACTTTACTGGTTTCATGGTCGGTTATTGGGGCAGGGTGGGGGGCGTGAGGGTGGGGGGCAAGGGGGTCCTGGGGGAGTGCGAGAGGGGGGTGGCCCCGGGGGTAACTGGTTGACGGGAGGCGCCCGCAGCGGAGGGCTGGTCTGTGGAGGCGGCGGTGTAGCAGGGCGGATCAGGGGGTGGTAGTCCGGAGCGGGAGGAGGTGGGCTGGAGGCCCGGGCCGGGGCCTTGGCTGCCGCCGCCGCCTCGTCTTTCACCCGGGTGAAGTTGATGCACCGACCCTGGGAGGGATAGACATCTCCATTAGACTGCGCTGCGATCGGTGGCCTAAATGTCAGGATGTACAAATAAATACACAACTCAGGGTTCCATTTCACCCTCCTCCCCGGTGGACCCAGCCCGCCACGAAGGTGTCTAACCCCAGTCTGGGGTAACGCCTCTTACCCACACTGACCACTTGGTGAGGGGACGGTCATTACCCATGACTGTCTGTTCCAACCAAGGCCAGCATGGTAGACAGATTACCCATGAGCCCCTGCTGTGACCCTACTCCGCCCACTCCACGGGGCCCGATGTTCTGTTCCAAAGAACCGTAACCAGTGCGACTGTGGCAGCTTTTCAAAACCTCTGTCTTGTTTATAGCACCATAAAGAGAGACAGAGATGCATGTAGAGACAGGAGAGAAAAAGAGAAATCGAGGGGAGTTTTTTGGAGTTACTCTGAGTTCCTGAGGAATATTTGGGGCATACATTTTTGCTCCCTTTTCTGGTCCAGCAAAGCTACCTCTCCACATAAAGTTTGAACCTCCACCTCACATTGCAGTGGCCTCTTACTGGACACTGGTGACTTGAGGGCCTAACTCAGATTTATGTCCTTAACTGACAGACAACCCAGAGAGCCGTTGTCCACCCCCACGCAGACAGGCAGACGTGGACATACTAGAGGCATTAAACACATTTAAAAACACACTCTGCAGCAGCACTGGCAAGAAATCAGTGAAGAGAATCCAAGGACGCATTCCATTTAGAAAAAAACAGAGAAAATATCTGGTAACCAAACTTGAGTTTCTCAAATCCACTCGGTGTCTCATCCGTTCCTATAAGTCAATAACAGGAGGATAAATACATTTTCATGCTCTGTGTACATTCTCCACAGGCACTAAGAGAAATTCATTTCCGTAACCTTTCCGTGAGTGCATATCATTGAACCATTGTGGTTTGAGATTTGATACAACTCAAAGGACAAAGACAAAGGCTTCAAACCTCACCCTCCTCCAGTGTCTACTATTAAAACTCAGGGGTCATAAAACGACTAGCCCGTGCTGCTTCAGAATGGTTCTCATGTGGCCCTGCTGGTTGAGACGACTCTCGCGGTTGTCTCCGCAGCTTATTACCTCATGTCCTTCGCAGTGCAAACCCTCCGTCAGGGGGGAGACATGAAATAAAAGCCTCCAATTTAACCTCAGCAGTCGATCTGCTCGAGCACAAGATCTTTTATGTAGGAGCTGGATGAGTCTGAGAGTTGTTGGAGACACATAGCTGAGGTCCTGCGTAGCGCTATGAGCCATGGCTTTAGGACCGGGGAGATGAATAAAGCAGACTGAGCACAGCTCATCAGACCCTGTAGAGCTGCATCCACCATAATACACTATATCTCACTCAACCTAAAATTAGGCAAACAGGAACAGGCTCTGTGGATCCAAAACCAGCACAAAGAATGCAGACACATGGGTGGAAGAGAAAACAAGCCAGAAAAAAATGCAACAGATTAAAACCTCCAGGGTTTCGACAGTCATGGCGTCACACAGCTACATGAAATGTATTCAGGGAGTATGCACTGACAGAGCTACACAACAGCTCCATTGTGGACTGATTACATCAAATGGAAATAAGCTTGATAGATCAGTCCTTTTACTGTGCATATTAGGACCATTCAGTCATGTTTTATGGCCGAGGCATCTCTCAATGGTGTTGTCATAGCAATCTGCATGGTGACAAAATGCAACACAGCAACAAACTGAAAAATGTCTTTCAGAAATCCAATCTGACCTTGGCCAAATGTGCCTAATAAAACACAAGACCAATTTGGCTGTGTGTGCGTGTGTGTCTATTTGTGTGTGTGTGTGTGTGTGTGTGTGAATGATAAAGGCCATGTTTGCAGCTAGCAAGGCTCAGGGGACAGACAGACATGGTGAAAAGCCAGAGTCAGGTTATTATGGGTCTCCTCAGGTAACACTACACAGCAAAGGAAAGAACTCCCCTGCTTTGTATGTTTTTTTTTCCATTACCCCTGAAGAAAGGACTACACCAGTACCAGTAGGCCTGCCTGGGAATTCTTCTGGTCCTTCGTAACAGACCGCAAATTACTTGAATAGGCGACACCATTACAAGAGGAGAAGGAAAAGATTTCTGGAACAAGCATTGCGTCATGTAACCTTTTGCATGTGCTGATTGTTTAAACCTTTCTTGGGTCAAACCTTTGAAAGTATCGACATCTATTTGACTGGGAAAAATCTCCAATTAGAAGAACGCCAGTCATCAGCAACAGCATCATTGTTCCTCTGTGGCTGAAGGTTGGTTTACTGTGTGGTTGTTAAGAGTTCAACTGGCAGTGCCTCACTTTGACTAATTTAATTTGTTTACACAAAGAGAATACTCTTTAAATATGGATGTCACGGTACGGTGAGACCAGTGCCATCGTGCCGTGCAATCCCGGTTCCCGTCCTTCACGAACACATCTCGGACATGTTAATTGTGTCTTGTCATTAAGCACTCGCACCTGATTCCCCTTGTCTCATTATGTGTTCGTATAAAAGTGTCCACTGCCAGGCCAGTGTTGTCGCTCTATGTAATGCATGTACGTGGTGAGTTTTCACTTTCACTTATACTGCAGCCCTTTGCTTTATTCCAGTTTATCTGTGTATTCGGTGTTGTTTTTGGTTAAATATCAACTATCCGAATGCAAGTCAGCCTGCGTCTGGTTCCTCCTCCACACTCCACCTCGTTACAATGGAGTTCCGGTTAAAAGGGGTGATTTAAGATTTTCTACTAAGAAGGCATGGTTTAATCTAGCAGTTGGTGGTGTGCCAACCCAGCAGCTTAGATGCAGCTCTAGAAGGAAGGAAAGGAGAGAGCTATAGCACACAGCCTCTCAGCTAGGCCAGCACTTAGATCCATGTAAGGAGCAAAAACCGCCTTCAATGACTCCAGGACAAACTTCAACATTCGTTTTGATACAAAGGGTCGGCATGACAAAGTCCAAATGGGCACAATCAGAAAGTAGTTTTTAAAACATCAAGAGGATCTGCCTGGAGTGCATCCACAGTCCTTGTTCATATCTCTGTAATGACAGCGACTGATCTGAACCAGGTGCTGGGCGCTGCCTTGTGAATCCTGGCGCCGGTGAGGTGTCGGTCCCTTACAGGATTGCCTGGCTATCCAAACTCCTTGCTCCGGCCAAACGCTTTGCCACGGATGTTAGTGAATGATGGAACGGCGGAAGTATTCCGTCTGAGTCATCGGGAAAGTTTACTGGGGAACGAAAGAGCTGTCTGATGGGGGTGGTGGTGGTGGTGGGGGTGGGCTATGGCTGGGCTCCCGGGGTGTTTTAAGGCTTTACTCACATGATCTCCCGGCTGAGGCCGCATGAGAGAAACCTGGTCGTAACCGCGACGAAATAGGGCCCAAATGGCGTCCAGCTTGCCCTGCAGATGAGAGAGAGATAAAGAGAGAGACATAGAGAATACTGTCATAAATAAATGCTAGCAAGCCTGTTTGTATGGTCAATAGGTCAGTATGTTCTTTCATACCACACAACAACCTCTTTTAAATGTTTTGGTGGATAGGAAAAGAGTGTACATAATAATACAAATAAAAGAGAAGACAAAAATGTTATTTTCACCTGTATGGGCGTGTACCATTTCCTGTCCGCTGCTGGTTTCCTGTTGTGGGCCTTTTTGGGTTTGGGCTCAAAAGGCTCAAACTCCTGCTCGGGCATTTTCACCACTGCATTCTTGGGCTTCTCCAGTTTAGCCCCCTCCTCAGTTGAACCTTTCCCTCCCCAGCGCACCTGTTGAGGTGCAACAGAAGGGTTATGATGCCATTTATGTACTGTCAAGGACATCATTTTTTCCAGCTTGTGGGTGCGAGGAAATATAGGATAAAGATTGAAATTGGAATTGGGTGTGTAGCTCATAGAAATGGCTAGAGGACTCAACTAGTAGAAAATACACTTTTTTCTAGTTGGGAGATAAAACTTACAGGTATGTATAGATAGTTGGGCATTATAATTTTTGAACATAGTAATATTGAAATGTTTTTCACAATGTAAAAAAGGTTTTATTTTTATTTTGGGCGTGTTACAAATTGCACTGAGATGATGATTTTACTCATTGGTAAACAGGTCAGACCAGACTGTTCATGTTGAAAAAACTGCACCCTCCCTTGCTTTCATCAATGTCACTAATTCTGCGATATTTTAAATTTGTGGGACTGTTCTGGTCTATCACAATTTCAGTGTTCTTTTAGTTGTTCTGTTTACTGTTTTCGTAAACGCCTGCTTTGGAAGAAGCTAATACGAATCCTAAAAACCTCCTGCTCAAAAATGTCTCCGTAATTCCTGGGCTCTTAAACTCTAAACAGTTCACAAAATGTCTGTTTATGTGAAAAAACAAGCACTGGATAGAGTAGGGCAGGGGTATTCAACTCTGGACCTCAAGGCCAGTTCTTCTAAATTTTTTCATTGCAACCCTCTAATCAGGGACTCATTTAGACCTAGTTGGACACCAGCTGGGTACAATTAATGATGAGGTAGAACAGAAAACCAGGAAGCTTCAGGCCTCATAGGGTAAGAGTTGAATACCCCTGGTGCAGGGAATCATTGCACATCTAATCATCTATATACATCTTCTGAAGCTGGTGGACAAAAGGGAAAGTAAAAAAATGAAGGACTAGTGGGAGGAATAAGTGGGAGAGTTGTTGAATGTGAACTGATATTGTTGCAATTCACTGAGCATTCACAAAAGAAATACATTGATGAGCGGTCATGTGATCAAACGGGTCCACGCTGGCACAGATGCCATTTTGCCCCAGAACCCAGATGAAACCTCTTTCCATCTCTGTGGCATGACTAACGTTAAGAGCGAATTAGATCCACCTCACCTCCATTCTTTTGATTCCTCCGACACCTCTTCCTCCATAATAGGATGCATCCACGGTAGGCCACTTCTTCTTGGGCATGCCATCTTCATCATCTGATTCCTGACAGAGAGAAAAGCGTGAGCTCATAATTAACTTTTGTACAAGTGACAGATAGGCCTAGTCTTACACAAAACAAAAGCTAATGTGTAATAAAATATGTATCTTCCCCATCTCCAAAAAGCAATTCATTCTTCTTATCTTGTGTGAAATATTTTTTAATTCACTATGGTTGCTTCACAGAAAAGAAAATATATACAGCAGTGCTCATAGGTTTGCATACCCTGGCAGAAATTGTGAAATTTTGGCATTGATTTTGAAAACATGACTGATCATGCAAAAAAACTGTCATTTATTTAAGGATAGTGATCATATGAAGCCATTTATTATCACATAGTTGTTTGGCTCCTTTTTAAATCATTATGATAACAGAAATCACCCAAATGGCCCTGATCAAAAGTTTACATACCCTTGAATGTTTGGCCTTGTTACAGACACACAAGATGACACACACAGGTGAAAATGGCAATTAAAGGTGAATTTCCCACATCTGTGGCTTTTTAAATTGCAAGTAGTGTCTGTGTATAAATAGTCAATGAGTTTGTTAGCTCTCACTTGGATGCACTGAGTAGGCTAGGTACTGAGCCATGGGGAGCAGAAAAGAACTGTCAAAAGACCTGCGTAACAAGGTAATGGAAATTTATAAAGATGGAAAAGGATATAAAAAGGCATCCAAAGCCTTGCAAATGCCAGTCAGTACTGTTCAATCACTTATTAAGAAGTGGAAAATTTGGGGATCTCTTGATACCAAGCCAAGGTCAGGTAGACCAACAAAGATTTTAGCCAAATCTGCCAGAAGAATTGTTCGGGATACAAAGAAAAACCCACAGGTAACCTCTGGAGAACTATAGGCTGCTCTGGAAAAAGAAGGTGTGGTTGTTTCAAGGAGCACAATACGACAATACTTAGCTGCATGATCGAGTTGCCAGAAAGAAGCCTTTACTGTGCCAATGCTACAAAAAAACCTGGTTACAATATGCCCGACAACACCTTGACACGCCTCACAACTTCTGGCACACTGTAATTTGGAGTGATGAGACCAAAAGAGAGCTTTATGGTCAAAACCATAAGCACTATGTTTGGAGAGGGGTCAATAAGGCCTATAGTGAACAGAATACCATCCCCACTGTGAAGCATGGTGGTGGCTCACTGGTGTTTTGGGGGTGTGTGAGCTCTAAAGGCACAGGGAATCTTGTGAAATTGATGGCAAGATGAATGCAGCATGCTATCAGAAAATACTGGCAGACAATTTGCATGTTTTTGCACAAAAGCTGCGCATGGGACGCTCTTGGACTTTTCAACATGACAATGACCCTAAGCACAAGGCCAAGTTGAAGGCCAAGAACCTTCACCTTATTCTGCTGTAACCACTGGAGTGACCATCACAGTCTCCTGACCTTAATATCATCGAGGCACTCTGGGGAGATCTCAAACATGTGGTTCATGCAAGATGTCCAAAGACTTTACATGACCTGGAGGCATTTTGCCAAGACGGCAACTATACCACCTGCAAGAATTCGGGGCCTCATAGACAAATATTACAAAAGACTGCACGCTGTCATTGATGCTAAAGGGGGTATTAAGAACTAAGGGTATGCAGACTTTTGAACAGGGGTCAGTTCCTTTTTTTTCTTTGTTGCCATGTTTTATTTTATGATTGTCCCATTCTGATATGACCTACAGTTGAATGTGAATCCCATAAGAGATAAAAGACGTGTTTTGCCTGCTCACTCATGTATTCTTTACAAATGGTACATATATTACCAATTCTCCAAGGGTATGCAAACTTTTGAGCAGAACTGTAATTCCTCCAAAATTACTCAACAACTTAACGAAATGAATACAAAGACACTGTGGGTAAATTTGAAAACAAATGCTGTTACTGTCATTACCCAGAATCCTCCAGAAACACAACACTACTACTAACCATGGATTCAAAACATGCTGAATGGGCATAATGTCATGGTACATAAACGAACATGCAGAGAAGTGCGTTTTGCTTACCATGCATCAGAAATCCATAGAATACCTCTCAAACCAGCTGTATCACATCATGGAAAATGTGACAAAAACATATTTTTGGGGATCAGCTTGTGGCATCACGCCTTCTCTACGCTCTGAAAAGTGCTTTACACAGGCAGACGCTGCCCAGTACTGATCTTTCATTCACTAATTGGTCCAATCATACCACAATATTTCATGTTGTTTTGTGTTTCAGAGCTAATCTGATTGGCAAACAAACTATTTAAAGAAAAGTTCCGAATCGGTGGGCCTGTGTAAACGCAGCCTAAGTGCTCTATGTGATGATTGAGTCCCTGTGTGTGTCTCAGTGTGTAGTCTGTGGTGCATGTGTGTGTCTCAGTGTGTAGTCTGTGGTGCATGT
>JACXGI010005662.1:0-45792 GCA_016801175.1 Esox masquinongy
TGTGTGTGTGTGTGTGTGTGTGTGTGTGTGTGTGTGTGTGTGTGTGTGTGTGTGTGTGTGTGTGTGTGTGTGTGTGTGTGTGTGTGAAGAACATGTAAAAAAGGCTTGACAGTTCAGGGCTAGTGCCGTATCTGGGCTCCTAAGATCCCAGCTGTCCACTGTCTCCAACAGGACACACCTGCCCCTGGGACATCCGCTCTGCGTGACTCAAACAGTAGAGATGATGTATTTAACATGCACAACTGGCTGCCACAGAACTGTTGAACGTGTCCTCTCCATCACGTGCATGTCCTGTTCGGCCATTGTTCTCCTCTGACCTCCAGATGCTGTAGCTTGGGACCGATGATGTCACAGACTAGCGTTGATGTTTGCACGCGTGTGTGTTTGTGCGTTGTCTCGTTTAGCTAGTATGGTTCTGTGTAGGTCAGTTGGTAGGGCATGGCGCTTGCAACGCCAGGGGGTTGTGGGTTTGAATCCCACGTGGGACCAGGTTGGAATTGTATGCACTCACTGCTTTAGGTCGCTCTGGATAAGGGCGTCAGCCACGTGAGTCGAGTGTGAAGTGTGTTTGGGGGGTGGAGAGGTGGTTTCAGGGTGCAGTTTGTTGTGGATTTTTCTTGGGTGTGTCTTTCGCCCGTTGGTAACAATAAACAATGGCATTGTGCGTAGTGACGGGGAGGAAATTGCCAGGCCGTGCTGCTTCTTCTCACACGGCTCACTCAACCAGGAAGTAGGTCAGAACCAGCGTGCGTGGGAGGAGAGCACTCTGCCCCCTAACGAACACAACTGAGCCTGCATGTTTTGGACCTGTCACGAGGAGTCCAACAAGCACGTCGTTCCACAGCAGATCTTCCCATATATGTGACTGCCTGAGTCCTGTGCGTTTCTCTCTGTCCCCCAGGTTATTTGGGGGTACCACTCAGCAGCAGTCATTATGGCCCTGGTCCAGGCCCTACCCGTCCCCGCTGAGCGCCACCACACCCCGCGCCGCCTTCCCTCTGCGCCCCACACACCTCCCAACCACCCCACCAGCTCCTCCGCCTCCCAGGACACCATGGGCTCCGTCAGCAGCCTCATCTCACACCGGTCTGGCCCGGTCCACCTGGAGAGCCACTACCGGTCCCTGGGGGTCGCCTCCGAGCTTGGGGCCAGCAGGCCTCCCAGAAGCACTTTGGGCGCCACTTCCTGCCTGGCCTCCTCGCACACGTCCCTGGATCCCCTGATCAGTGGCGTCACCCCGCCTGGCAACCGGAAGCCTTTGATTGGTTCCAGTCAGGACAGTGGGACCAATGGGAATAACTCTTATCTGAACCAGGACTTTGTGGGGGACTGGAATGACAACCACGTGGCTTATGGAAGCCCTGGGACTGGGATTGACCCGGAGGAGGCCAAGGAGGGGCAGCTAGGGGGCCTCAACGGGAACATGGGAGGACCCCCGCCCAAACTTGTCCCTGTGTCCGGGAAGCTTGAGAAGGTGAGTGTCGCCTGCTCCCGGGTTTCATAGCACAGCCCTTCAGGTGTATACTGATCAGTCTCCTGCTCACAGTATGAACGGGCCATATTCACTGAATGTACATTATTTACCTCATTTCCCTCTCACGCCCTCAGAACATGGAGAAAACGGTCCTCCGGCCCACCGCCTTCAAACCCGTCGTCCCCAAGAGCCGCAGCTCCATGCAGTACCTCTCCCCACGCCACGACCGGGCTGGCCTATCGGACAGCCAGAACAACCTCAACCTGCTGTCGCCTGGGAGCCAGGTGGATCCCGCGTCGCCCAGCTCGGAGAAACGCAACTCGTACAGCGGCGGACGCCACGGGGGCTCCATGTCCGACTCGGGCCGGACATCCCTGTCGAGCCTGCCTCCCTACGGCCTGGCGCCTGGGGACACCCCGCCGGGCGGTGGCCACCTGGAGCCCATGAAGACCGCCAACGTACACGGGCACCATAACTCGGACAGCGGGCGCTCGTCGTCCAGTAAGAGCACGGGGTCTGGATCTCAGAGCGGGCGCGGCCAGCCACTTTCGGAAAACGGGTCGAGCGGTCGTTCGCCGGCCCACGCGGAGCCAGGGTACGAAGGCGTGGTGAGGGACCTGGAGGACAAGCTGAGGGAGAGGGAGCTGGAGCTCCAGCAGCTCAGGGACAACTTGGACGAGAACGAGGTGGCTATCTGCCAGGTATGCGGTCCGGGGGACAGACGTCCTGCCTCACGTGCTGTTGGACATGCAGTCATGTACTGACATTTTAAATGGATCTAGTATTGTCTTTATAATTAACGGCTTCGAAAAGTGTTCAGTCCCCTTCACATTCTTCACATTTTGTTCTGTTAGACTTCATTTATAATTGATAAAACATTGGGGTTTTTTGCCATCAGTCGACACAAAATACACAATAATATTAGAAATTTGAGAGTCTTTTTGTGCATTAGCCAGGTCAGCGGTCACTTGTTTTTGCCAGACATACCGCCTGGCATTCAGGCCTAATAATAATTCAAATTTGGTCTCATCAGACCAGAGAATATTTTTCCTTATGTCATATGCCGTTTACTCGAGAGTGGCTTAGCAAATGTATATATTTCAATATTTTAAATAAATTGACACCGATTTCTAAAAATGTGTTTTTACTTTGTCATTATGGGGTATTATGTGTAGATTGGCAAATAAATTATTTAATAAATTAGAAATTAAACCTATAACATGACAAAACGTGGAGAAGGTGAAGGGATCTGAATTCTTTCCCATGACACTGTACATGTAGTGTGAATGTACTCAGTTTCGTCTTTGCACTGTACAACTCTCTGATCTTCTGTACTGTGAGGACCACGGGAAGACCACAAGAGCTGCCAGTCCCCCCCACACACAGCGTCGCCCTCCCCCTACTCTGGCCCTGACTCTCCTCTCCCCCACAGGTCTACGAGGAGAAGCAGAAGCGCTGTGAGCTGGAGCTGGAGGAGCTGCGCCAGAGCTGTGCCACACGGATGCAGACCCAATCCCAGAAAGCCCAGCGAGCCCAGCAGGTCCTCCAGCTGCAGGTGTTCCAGCTGCAGCAGGAGAAGAAGAAGCTCCAGGAGGACTTCAGTCAGCTGCTGCAGGAGCGAGAGCAGCTGGAGGAGCGCTGCACCTCCTACGAGCATGAGAAGATCCAGCTAGGGCCTCGGCTGGAGGAGACCAAGTGGGAGGTGAGAGATCCTCATGCTGCCTGGCCCCATTTCAAATCCACCACTATCTTACCTCGTAGAGTCTTACCTCCTACAGATCCTCATACTGCCTGGCCCCGTTCCAAATCCATCACTATCTTACCTCCTAGGCCTGGCAGATAAGGGTCACGTCCAGTGCTGGCAGTATCTGTACTAATGAAAAGCATGTGAGGATACAATGGGAGTGTAAATACCACCGGAGGTCCTTTGGAGTTATTGTTGTTGTCCGGGTCGGACCCTGGATTCATAGTTTATTACAACGAGGCGCTGGCAGTCTACTATCACCGCTCCCGTTAGACTTTTCCCCAGACAGCATGACTGTGGGATCCGTGTCACATTTCGTATAACAAAGACATCAAGCTGGCTCCCCTCCTGACTGTATCCTCCCTTGTATTACCTTCTATTCCCTCGTACGGAGGGTTTTAATATGACCCACTTACAGAAAAACGTTAGCCCTGCAGTTAACCGAAAGTGTACATTATTGTAACTAATAGACAACTTTTTTTTGGTTTTAGGACAAATCAAGTCTGATATTTTAAATTAGAAATGTCAAACTGAAGGATGCAGGCTGGGACTGTTTTGTGTAATAACAAAATATTTTTTTAAATCTCTCATTTTAGGCAGGATGTGTAATGTGTTGTCTATATCTGCATAATATGTTAGTAGAATTACTATCATACATTAATTAGTAATACAATTCCAAGTTTTGAAGCGAGTTGTCTGTATGACACAGTACACAATATTCAGTTGTCTGTATGGCACAGTACACAATATTCAGCAACCCATTTAGGCTTAACAGCACCCACTTGGCGAAAGACTTGGGAATGCATCTTTTAAGAAGCCATATTTAACATGGAATACAAGTTTCCTACCATGCAGAAAAATTCGGAGAACAACAGGATGATCAAATCAAGATCTGGCACCTGTATATTCACACAATGTAGTGGCGTGATTCCCCTATAAAAGACACTAGCTTGTGTTTTCTCCAGGTGTGCCAGAAGTCCGGAGAGATCTCCCTGCTCAAGCAGCAGCTGAAGGAGGTCCAAGGGGAGCTTGCTCAGCGTGTTGGGGAGATCGTCTCCCTGCGTAGCCAACTCCGGGACACCCGCGGCGAGCTCACTAACAGCCAGGCCTTGCTGCAGGAGGCCGCAGCTGCCAGCCGCACGCGAACCCTGGAGCTGGAGGTGTGCCAGAACGAGCTGCAGCGCCGCAAGAGCGAAGCCAAGCTCCTCCGCCAGAAAGCGGGCCGTCTAGAGGAAGAGAAGACCCGCCTCCAAGCCGAAGCCGCCGCCCATCTGGCCGGTCAGACAATCCTTCAGGGCCCCGCCCACAACGGTGGCGGTGCCAGGCAGTGCCAGGCCTTCCCAGCGGGGGAGGAGCCGCACTTGACCTATGAGAGCGAGGCATTCCAGAGCCTTCGGCTGCAGATGGAGAGCCTCCGGGCGGAGTTGGCCACAGAACGCCAGCGGCGGGAGGAGCAGGCGTGCAGCTTCGAGGAGGAGCACCGAGTGTGGCAGGAGGAAAAAGACAAGGTGATCCAGTACCAGAAGCAGCTGCAGCAGAACTATGTGGGGATGTACCGGAGAAACAGAGAGCTGGAGCGCATGCTCCGCCAGCTCAGTCTAGAACTAGAGACCCGGGACGAGCTGGAGGAGCAGGACGAGGGCAGTGGCAACGAGATTAACTTTGATGAGATTACCGCTACAGAGATCTGACACCGCCACCCTCTCTCTGTCTCCACCACCCACGCATCTGATCCTTTACCTGACCCTAACTTTCAACACCAAAATCAGAACCCCAATTGTAACTTTTACCCTAAAACTAATCCCAAAAACAGAGTTTTTCCTATTGGCCAACACAAATTAGTCAGGATTTTCTGTCGCCATCAGGATAGTAAGACACACACATTTTTGTTTTACAATCCTTGAAAAATTATTTGTCCTAACCCCTAACGTCAACTTAACCTTAATTGTAACTTTCCCACCTAAGTTGTAAAAGAACCATTTTCCTGATTGGGCCTGTTGAAATGCTGCACAGGTACAGTTAGTTATACCTGTATGCCCGCACACGTGTCCCTCACAAACACTCATCTGATTATTATCTGATTATTGAATGAGTCCACAGCCGGGGGGGGGCTGGGTGATGTCACGGCTCTTTCAGTATAGAGGAAATACATCCCGTCGTTTTTAGAATGAATCACTGAACTTGATGTAAACATAGGCGGTCGTAGCACTCCTTCCTAGAAGATGTCCTTGTTCACTGTGGGTGGTTTTGTGTTGTTGATAGGCAAAGCCTGTTAATACTAGCGTTCTTCAGCATGTGCTCAAATACAACAATGCCAAATGGAAGGGAACGCTTAAACGTTACTAATATCTCCTCGTCTTTTTGGGACATTTAGATATGTAAACGTGGACCGTAGTGATCTTGATTTTTCCCTCGTACACACTAGTCAACACACACACATATACACAGTATATCTAGCTAGCAACACAGAAAACGTTCAAACTTTCAAGTGAAAAATTTCACTAAAGCACACTCAGACATGCCTTCTATTGTTTAAACAGAATCTACGTTGTCTTTTAGATCTTTCCTCCGTGGAAGGACGATGGCACAGATTAATCTTTCAATTGTTGCGTTTGTCCGTCAATATCAGTATGGTGGAATGGCTGTTTTCTGAAAGCGCTTCTGTATAGGTCGTGAGGTCATGCACTAAGCGTCAGACCTTCAGTCTTCAAGTTTGGTTAATATGGTAACGATACGATTTATTTTTCAATCAAAGGAAGACACTTAAATGTCCCACGGCGCTGTTAGCCTTTCATTGTAGATATCCCCAACACTGGGGAAAAATAATGGATTTATCTATTTCAAAAGATTATCTATTTTAAAAATAAACATAGCCACTGTGAATAGACCAAAGCAATGTCACCTATATTGTTGGTTCCTTACACTGCAGTGTCTGCATATCGGTGTGTGTGAATGCAATTCATTATATTATTTTTTAATCCACAGTATTTGTATGAAGACCTGTGTATATTTTCATGCTGTACATTTCTGGTATCAACTGACTATGTTTTTAATAAAACAAATTTTAAAACCACAGCTGCCAACTTTTCAACTGGTTTTATTGGTTGTAAACTTTAATTCGATGTTGTAATGTTGTAATTGTCAAAGCATGTATTGAGTGGGCGATTCTGTTAGGAATATCAAGACACAGAACAAGAATAATAGACACAGCAGTAAAAGTAAGGGGGAAAAAAGATCTATATTCTGTCATATCACAGGCCTGATTTATACATGAACATTGTGCTAACAACATGTCATTTCCCTGTATCCATATTGTGTGTCCTGTAGACCCAGAGTACAGCTAGTTTAGATAATCACTATCACCTGGGCTGCTGTCCAATCACAGTTTTTATCCGCTAAGCCCTTGCCCTAGCCCCCTTCCCTTACGGGAATCCTTGTTGAAAGCAGTTAGATTGCCATGTTAAGTGCCGGGACATTTTTCAAAGCGGCCCTCTCGGCCACTCATTTAGCTTGGGACGAGTGAACCACTTTGCAAGGTTGGAATCGCCCACAATTCAATGCAAACTGTAGTCACGTAACAGCAGTGGCCATGAAGCATTATATTTATTCAAATTTTTTTTGGGGGAGAGATTTACTTTGACTTCCTGTATGGACTGTTCGAGTGTCCCAGATCTCCCAGCAGCCCCGGTGTCCCAGATCTCCCAGCAGCCCCTGATTAGAGGGCTAGAATGAACACCAGTAGTTATGTAGGTCTTCAGGCCTGGATTTGAGAACGCTGCTGTAGATACTCTTGACCTTAGTACATGTACTGACCTGATTACGTCCCATCAAGATGATCACTATTCATGGCTAGGAGCATCTGATGAACATTACCATTCATTGGTAGGTGGAGCTAAACTAAGGCTGCCATCTTCTGGCCACAAGCAGCACTCCAAGCCACCTCTCCACAGTGGCCAGGACAGACTTAACCACAGGTGTCAAACCGGTTCCATGGGGGTCCGAGTGTCTGCAGGTTTTCACTCTTACCTTGCACTTGATTAATTAGGTCACTAACTAGTAAGGAAAAACCAGCATACACTCTGTTGAATTGGTTAGACGCCTGCGGACTAAACCATTAGTTGAGACTCCAGTGGTCTGGCCTGGAAGGCACTCAGGTTACAATTAGCATAAATTAGCATTTTAAAAAAATTATTAAGAAATGTCTATAATATCTATTTTTGCATATTTTGTAAAGTCGTCTGATACAATCCTGATAATACAAAAGACAATGAAAAAGGAAGGATTGTGTGAACTCTTAAGAAGTCCAAATGTCACTGGCTGGTGTAGCGACAGGTCTTTAGTCCCTTAGTTTGATTGGTCAAATCCCCATGGGTCACTGCAGAGGAAACCGTTCACTCCTCTTCTGGCCATCTTCCAACATTACAGCCTGGTCCTCTGTGGAACTTCTGTTTGTGTAGCTCCTTGGCTTCAGGTCTGGGGCCTCTAGGCCAATGTCACATTTCTCTGTGGAGTGAGCCACTCCAGTCAAGGGTTTTTAGGGACTTTGACTATGAACACCATGGGGTCTTTTGCCTTGTTGCTGAAGGCCCTGCGGATGATCTCCACAGCGTTCGGGTGAGTCACGCCCTGCAAGGACTCTCCATCCACAGACAGCAGCTCAAATCCAGCCTGAGGGCACAACCAGAGAACGGAGGTTCAAAGAGAATGGTTAATCTAATTTGTGTTATTCGCTTTGCATGTTGCTCTACCGTGCACTTGCACAAACATACATAGACCTTGTCATCTTCCACCTCAACAACACATTTTACTTTGTCCTTTGGGCTCAAAATTCCAATTGATAGATTTAATTTTGTCACAACTTTTATATTTCAGGTAACCACTAGCCGTAAGTAAATTCAAATTGACTGGAAATCATCAGAATGGAATACTTGAATGTGGCTTGATATTTATAAGGTGGCATTTTCATCTGAATGACGGTGTGTCTTGTATGTAATGAGACAAGCTGTAGCCTCAGAGACTATAACAGGTGACAACACAGATCAACGGGTATACCTTGAGGACTATGCAAGTATCGGCTATAACAGGTTACAACACAGACCAATGGGTATACCTTGAGGACTATGCAGGTATCGGCTATAACAGGTGACAACACAGACCAACGGGTATACCTTGAGGACTATGCAGGTATCGGCTATAACAGGTTACAACACAGACGAATGGGTATACCTTGAGGACTATGCAGGTATCGGCTATAACAGGTTACAACACAGACCAATGGGTATACCTTGAGGACTTTGCAGGTAGAGGCAGCTCCTCCTGGGAAGATCTTCTCGATCTTCACCACCGGCTGGACCTTGGACTCCATCCCACCAGAGATACTGATACCTGGACCAGTGAGACATTATTACACATTCAAACATCTCTGGAAGTGCATGAGCAAAACCTGTCCCCTATTCGTTTTGTTTCTGTTTTAATAGCTAGTTTTCTGAACCCTCCTGGCCAAGTGTGATACTGGATTGTAGAACCACACATGTAGTTTGGTAAACCGAAAGGATACCAAGACACTCTGTTCCCATTTTATTTTCATTGTTCTTACCCAGTGACTGCTTAGTCTTGGAGATGCTGACAGTTTTGAGCTCATACTCAATGACAGGAGCGCCACTGCTGGAGACTTCTGAAGAGCTGGGATGGCCGTTCACCTGCTCTATTCCCACCCCCTCTGCTGTGAAGTCAGAGTCCAGGCCAGAGCCAAACACTTGGGACAACATCGGCCTGCTCTGTCGAGGAGCGCTCTGTAGAGTGAACACAGTTTCTTTCTCCCTTTTATCACTTTTCAACTTTTTACCCTTAAAAGTCCCTTTCCTGAATGGTGACCTGCCCCGCTCTGAGATGGTATCTCCCTGGTCCATTGACACGTCATCAAAGTGGACAGAGCGGACCGTACCACCGTCTCCATGTAGGGGGGGGCGGGGTTTGGTGGGGTTGCTGTGGGCCAGCAGCCAGTTGGGGACCAGGGGGCTGATGGAAGGGGGGTTTAGGGAGTCTGCGGAGGCATAGCCGTCCACTGGGACGTCTAGCAGAGGGGTGAAGGTTCTGGAGGTGTACGCGTGCTCCTCCAGGGGGCTCCGAGGCACAGACAGACGAAGCCTCTCCAGTTCCTCCAGGAGCTGGCTCTCCCTCTCCACCTCCTGGGCACTGTGAAGTTCAAACCCCCCCTGGAGGTCTACATGGGACAGCAGAAGAAACACTTATGTGGAACAAGCAAGATCCTGGAAGAGGGCGCCCAACTACTAAAGGCTTGCTTCAAATCATCATGGTATTCAATCTGAAGCACAGTCAGTTGAATCAGGTGTGACGGTGGAACAAAGCACGCCCTTCACCCGCTATGAACAAACGACAAAAATGGTGCCATACTGTAGATGGAGCCATACTGACCTGGGATGGGGGTGATGAGGTGTCGTCTGGGGGCTCGTCCAACTTGGGGGGAACGCAGGGGTGGGGATCTCACTATGGAATAGAGGATAAAAATAGTCATTTAAAGTTTTGGAAACTGACTCATTCACATGTATTGTTGAAGTATGAATATTGTCATTAATTATCCTTGGCTCACCAGAACGGTACTTCAAGATATCATAGGCCTCCACTTCAAATGGGACGACCATTTTGTTGAAAAGGCTAAGGTCAGCTGGAGGGAGTAACATTCTAAAGTGGGTGACAACAGGAGAGGAAGAGAGAGTTATTAATTTAGTAATAATGGGCGGCTTGTTTTCATTGTCCGGTCATCAGATAATTGAATTTGTGATCCTAAACCTAAATCCTCCAACAGGCCACTCCCCCATCCCATCCAGTCCCCACAACTGGCCACTCCCCCATCCCACCTAAATCCCTCAACTGGCCACTCCGCCTCCATTCTAAATCCTTCAACAGGCCACTCCTCCATCCCATCTAAATCCTTAAAGTGAATGTTGTTGTTATTATTGCTGCTCTCCCTGTACCTGATCTCTCTGAGTAGCAGCACTTTCTCCGGCCGGTCCAACACGGCCAGCAGGTGGCGCACCAGGTTGTCCACAGCACCCTCTGTTATGTACTACAACAGAATAGTAATATGGATGGAATGAGGGTGATAACAAAAAGTATGTTCAGTGCCTCTCCAGCCCAAGTCCCCTGGCTACATACCCGTCGGCAGGTATTCATGACAGAAGCCACATCCTCTTCACTCAGCAGTCTGCGGGACATGCTTTCCACCACCCCCAGCATCTCCGGGTCTGGCACGCTAGGTTGGCGCCCGAGCTCCCCATCTAGAGACATAACCAACAGCCAGTTGATAGCATTCTAACAGCTGGACTTCATGACAAAGCGGTCCTTCAACCAGTGGTCCTCAAACCACCCCCACGGAACTCCAGCCATTCCATGTCTAAGATGTGTTCCAGAGCCAGCAACACCTCAACATGTCGGCTAACGGTCAAGCAATTGACCCACTTGAGTGAGCAACTTCAAGGCTACAACCAAACTGTGAGACGGCTGGAGGTCCTCAGGAGAGGTTTGGAAACCACTGGTTTATGCCACACTTACATTGACAGATCTGACAACTCACAATCACAGAAAACTCTTGAGCTAACAGAAAACCGTAGAAAGAGGACAGTTCCAGGGGGGTGCACAGTCCACCCTTGACCAAATGGTGCCATGGTCCCCCCGAATGCCGTCAGGACAGCCCTGTTTGCTGGGTAGTCTACAGGATCATGTGCTCTACTAACCTCTGCCTGCCTCGGATTTGGAGGGGGACTTGGAGCGCCCCTTGGAGGTGTCTTTCCGGCGACCCCGGAACAGTAGGTTGACAAAGGTCTTGGAGCGCTGCAGAGTGCTCTTCTCCTCCGGGTCCTTCCCACCTTTCTGGTGCTGTTTCTTCTGTTTGCTTTGCTTCACCTCTACGACAGGACAGAGACAACACAGGACATCAAACAAACCCTACACTACAGTCACTTTCACAATTTATCCTTTCCGAGTCGTGGCGTTGACCGACGTCCAACAGCGCCTCAGCCTCACCTGCTACGGTAACCTGGCTCTGGGAGCGGCGGATTGGCTGGCTGGGTCTGCTGAGGGCCATGAGGACGGACGTCTTAGGGGACTGTCCTCTTGCTCCGCCCCCCTCCCCTCGGACGGCCGAGTCCTGCAGGAGGGTGGTGGCCCCCAGGCTACGGCTGATGTCCGCCGTCATCCGGTGAGGCGAAGGCTCGGTCTGGATGGCGGTGTTGGCGCGGCGGTCGGAACCGGGCGTCTGGTCCTCAGTAGAGATGCAGACGTCCACCATGTCCATGCCGAAGGGCAGGCTAGGGGGGAACATGACCTGGGACAGACCGCTCAGAGAGGAGACAGGAGTCCCAGAGGAGCGGGAGGAGGCGGAGGAGGTGGAGTCTGAGCCCTGAGAGGAAGACTTCTGAGTCCCACTGCCATTGGCCACTGAGAAGGGGACACACGATGCTGTTTACAGTGTTTGCATTTACAGTACCCATTCACTTGGTACTTTTTTGGTAAATTCTTTTTTTGGTAATTTCTACCCATCCACTTGGTTTCTTGGTAATTTCTTTAAAATCTTTGTTCGTATTACAAAAAGTCAAAATTTCAAGAGCTTTTTTTTCCCTCCAGTTATTCAGAAACACAGTTAAAACGAGACCAACTCTACAGGAGATGGGCAGATGGGTACATACACTTGTTGAGCCATCTGTACTCAGCCACCATCTCCTTATAGGCAGGGTATCGTCCTGCTTCCTGCAAACACATGGCCAGGGATATGGAAACAGGTTACAGTAGAGACCTTGAAACATTCATAGGATCCTTATATTTGATAAACAGTAACCCAAGAGCTTCACAGGCTTCCTGCAGAGAGACAAGCCAAGGAACGACCTCATATTCCTCCTCACACATTTCACAAACTTTGCAGTAAACTGTTGTTTTCCTGGGGCTCCTACAATGTGTCCCTTGTAGAGAGGGAACACGGTGAGGCAGAGAATCTAGAAAGAAACGTACTAAACGCGTCTGTACGCTTTGATCCCCACCTGACCCTGCCTGAGCTGCCTGGTGAATAATGCACAATGCCTGGCTATTTTTCACAGGGCGAAACCCAACCCACAGCAAGTAAAGTGAGCAAGGAATATTACGACTGCATGCCAGCTGTCTGACCTGCCATGCAACTTGCTCTCACGGGAGTGTGTACTGTACCGACTGTGTGTGTGTGTGTGTGTGTGTGTTAGAAGGAGGGAGAGTTATTTCCTGAGCCTGTGTGTGCCGTATTTCAGTAACTATTACAACAGAGCTATACACTTTCTCTTTGTCTCTTTCACAGTTCAATCTGGAAGGTGATACACTTTTGTTAGCAGGCCTCAACACAACCAGGTAGAATGGATCACAACACGTCAATTGACTGTCCAGTGAAAGAGACCTTTAAAATCTAATAATTTTGTTTACTTATTGTGCCCTCATAACATTACTGACTCCCATACTCCTGTTTGTGGCCAGATCATTAACTTGAGGGAAATATGCACCATTCAAACCTAGAAACAGCTGCTTTATAACATAACGAATATTTCACGCATATGGTAATGCATTATTGGTCACCTTTTACAGACAGTTCTGTCAATCTCTCATCATCTTGTGTGGACCTCTATTGAACCACAGGCTCATGTTTAATGTCTGGGGTGAAGGACCTTAATGTTCAAGGTGTACACAACACTCACTTTGATGGTCAGCATGATGTGAGTGTGGCTCTTCAACACCTCCACGGCACTGCTGTGACTGATGTCCTCAAAGCTGACACCATTGGCTGCAAGAATCTGGTCGCCCATCTTGATTCCGTTCCGTTCAGCCAGCCCACCCGGATCCAGTCTGACAGGGCAGTCCGTTAAGAATAAAGGATGAAACCTCATTGTCTTGCAGCACAGAATAAAACCTCACTGTCTCACAGCACAGAATAAAATCTCACTCTCTCACGGCACAGAATAAAACCTCACTGTCTCACAGCACAGAATAAAATCTCACTGTCTCACGGCACAGAATAAAACCTCACTGTCTCACAGCACAGAATAAAATCTCATTGTCTCACGGCACAGAATAAAACCTCACTGTCTCACAGCACAGAATAAAATCTCATTGTCTCACGGCACAGAATAAAACCTCACCGTCTCACGGCACAGAATAAAACCTCACCGTCTCACGGCACAAGGTATAACCCCACTAGCAGAAACTAAGCAGAGGTGGAAACAATGCCTTAAAACAGAGTTAAACTTGATCTTGGGTGGCTCTTTCTTTCTCCAGCCTGACATGTCACAGCGGGTGCCTACTTGGAGACGTAGATGCCCAGGCCGAACTCCTTGCCCCCTCTGATGTTGAAGCCCAGGCAACAGTCATCTGAGGTGGTGTAGAGGTGGACGATCCTCCGCAGGGCCCCGTCCGAGCTGGCCATGGAGGCTGAGGGCGTACGGCCAGTCTCCTCCACCACCATCCTGCGCTGGATCAGATCCACCCTGTGGGCCAGGCGTGCGCATGGCACGAATGGTGTTTCTTCAACCTCTACATACGGACACACACTTCCACTGGGGGCTATGACTAACTGAACAGTTTAAACATACTGAATGAACTGATTGAACGAATGTAAAAACACATCAACAGACATGTGACGTGAAAAAGTAAGTACACGCCCGGGAAAGGACACGTGGATATCCGAGCTAAATTCCAGCCGCGTTCATTGAGAAAGGTAACCCGATTTAACAAGTCACACACACACGAAACGTTCAGCGGGCTAACCAGGTGGTCTTCTCCTTGGAGTATCGGATGCCGGGGACTTTCCCCACTCGTCTCACCACCATCCTCAGGCGGTTGTTCCCCGTCAGGACTTTAACCGCACTGCTCATTGTTATGCTCTCGAGGCTCACCCCATTCACCTCCACCAACTTGTCCCCAACACAAAGGCCTGCCTGCTCTGTGGACACACAGACACACGCACAGACACACACACACACACACACACCGACACACACAGTTGGTCAGCCACTCCAAGAAAACAGACAAGGTTGTATGGTGTTAATGATCTGTTGTCAAAATGTGTGAAGGTTGCTGATGAAGATAGGAAGTGCTTCTCCACTTGAACTCACTGATCACACTTGTAGGTGACTTCGTGGCCAAGCTTACTAGTTAATCCAATTCGCAAAAAAAGTCTGACGGTTATACCATCCTGAACTGTGCATGTGCAGATATCTTTGTTACCGCACATGTGCATGTTTTTTTGTTTTTTTTTTACAAATCCCATAGAGTAAAAGCCCGTTCTGGTCTTAAAAGGTTTTATTTTTGCCAACATTCCTGAACGTCTCGTGACGTCGGCCCCCTTTGGGTTCACAATCTCCGCGGTGTAACTGTGTACGGTTTACCTGCGGAGCTGCTGTCCTCTACCTTGCTGACAAAGATGCTGAGGCCGTGCTCTGAGCCCCCCCGTACACTGAACCCCAGTTTGCCGTCCACGCTCTTATCCACCGTGACCGTATGGATGTCCCCGCTGTCCTCACCCCCTGGATAACACATCGTAGACAGACACGTTCCCTTGATGTAATGAGGGATCACGAAAGGCACAGTAGCTTGTCCGATAACAGAGTTGTATGGGGTGCGGGCCGGAATGTATAATCCTTCTTCCGAAAGTGTCCAGTATGGAAACGCCATAAAAAAACGATCCACATTTTTCCAGCACTGAAAACACCAATGCTGCGCTACGTAGTAGTCAATGGACAAGCCTATAGGCCAGACACTGGTGATGCCTTAGAGCCGCTGGTTCTCAAACTGTGGTACGCGCTGCTCCCTTTACTGGATATACAGCTCCGGAAAAAAATTAAGAGACCACTGTACCTTTTTCTTTCCTTCCCAAAAAAGTAGAAAAGGAAGCTTTTGTGTGAGGAACAGAAGGGTTACAATTAAGAGACCACTGCAAATTGAACGCTTCTGTTCCTCACTCAAAACTTTCCTTTTCAACTTTTTTGGAAAGGAAAGAAAAAGGTCTCTTAATTTTTTCCAGAGCTGTATATTCAGTGAAATATTTACTGAGGAGGTACGCGGTGTAAAACGTTTGAGAACCACTGCCTTAGAGTAAAAGACGACCTGGCCGCTGGCGTGGTGAATCAGAGGGCCTGTCCTCACCGTCTACAGGGGAGTTGATGAGGATGACTCGGCCCATGGGAGACGAGGACTGGAATCCACGGCGCCGCTTCTGCTGCTTCTGGAGGAGGTGGCGCGTAGCCAAGCCTGACCCCTTAGTCCCGGGGGTCGCGTCCCGGCGGGAAGGGTCCGACGAGTGAGCCATGACGGGAGACGAGGTCGCCTTTCAGACACTCCTACACGGTGCAAACTCCTCCAGGGGCTCAGCGCTGGATGGAGGTGCCTGGAGCAGAAGGAGGTTCAGGCTCAGGTTTGATGACACTAGATAGAAGTACAATTCGATGGCTTAGGACTGTCTTAAATGGAAGCCTGAGCATAAATTGGCAACAGGATGTGTCGGCCCGGCGTCACAGGTGATGCAGTGTGGTAACTTACCAGTGCAGATGAGTGTTTTGTGGCATGACGGCAGACCCTCTGCCTCCTGCTCTGGGCCGTTCCTGTACATGGCAGATCTCACTGCGCCACCTAACACCATGAGAAACACACACCTGACCAGTGCATACTTGAGGTCAGATATCACATCCAATTGAATAACCAGAACTGAAACACTATCCATTTGATAGATATGCCTGCTAATTTCGTTTACTTGATTGCACGCTGACAAATAAGGAACGGCTGAGTTCTTGTTGATGACTTGAGTTAACTTTCCTCGACCTGTCTCGCTCAATTACAGTCATGTTGTCACATGCTTCCGATGCCATTGACGCCCTTAGACTAAAGACTGTACGTGTTAAGTATGTGCCGGGCCGATGTCGTCACGGAGGATTTCTCCATGCGCCTATACGTTTTTAAGAACCTCGGACAGCGACGTCGAACCAGGTTTGCATATGTGCGCAGTTGCACAATAGTCTGTACAATAATAGTGATGGGGCCTGCGCAGTTCGTTGTAACTATAATAGTCTAGTAGCCTCGTGGCCCAACTGGCATTCCTAATTAAAATATAAATATATTGATTCATAAAGCGCTCCGACATATAAACGTTTTCAATAATAACGAAAGAGTTGTTAAGTTTGGGTCTTCACAAGCAACAACGCACCGACCAAGAGCAATAAAGACAACAATACTAAACTACTGATAGCAAGAAAACTTGACATCATACTGACAAAAAGCTATTTAAAAATTAATGTATTTTAAAAGTCAAAGAAAAATTTTACATTACCTTTGTCCATGTTGTGTTGAATGACCGAACTCACCTGGCACATGACTGCAGTATGCTGACAAATCCCCGCCCTCTACAGCAAGATTGGATGTCTTCATTCTGACTGAGACACCGAACTGCTTTCAGATTGGATGTTGAACATGCTAATCGTTCTTCTGAGTATAGCTTATGCTACAGGTAGGCAATGGCAACGATGAAGTCCGTGAACAAGTTACACTAGTTCCGTCGAAATTTCCTTTCAATATTTTGAGATTAGGCAGAATTTATTTAAAAAACATATTTATTTCACCAAATCTACCGTGTCTTCAGGATTTAGCAGGCTAAATCTCTTATTTTATGCTGTTTTTTACCATGACTTAACGCTCATCCTCGAGCAACAAATACACTCCATTAGAGATATTTAACAATAGGCTCAGTTTATTGTCAATAAGGAGGTTACAATTAAACACAACTGAATCAGCCTGTAGGGTGGGCTATATGAGCTGGTCCGAGTGGTCGCTCAACAGTTCAGACACAGCATCATCAACACACAGGAACCTCAACACCGTCAGCACTGACCAGGGCTTGAGCTGGTGCAACACGCCTGTACTGAACACTGAGGTCAAAATAGATCTACGTGATTCCACTAAGGACGTTTTCATCGTATAACAGTAACGGTCATTATCCTCTATAAATTCGTTGTCCTTTTCCTACCATACACATAATAATATGCCCAATACATTGCATCACTATGACTTGAGTTCAGCAGTAATCTTCAATATCCAAACTGTTTCCCCTTCTTGGTCTTCTGTGCTGATTGCAGGACAGAGGGAAGGTCAGCTTTGTCCCCAAACTCCTTCTCTCGGTGCTCCAGGAGAATACCCTTTTAGAATAGCACACATCATTTAAAATGAGTCACTAAAAACAAATACACAAACTCACAGTCGGGAGATTAGGTAAGAGCATACATTTTTCCCTGCTCCAATCACATAAACGCCACCAAGGATGAGGCCCTTCCCCTTCCTGTTACCCTCATAACCCTTCTTCCTGGCACGAAGGAGGTTCTGCCAAACTCCCAGACGAGCCAGACCGAAGCCCAGTCCCATCCTCCTCGGCTTGAGACCATAGAAAGCTTGCTGTAAAAGACGATGTTCGATCAATAGACTTAATACCTGACTGAATAAAAGGCGGCTAATACAGCTGTCCGCCATTTTTCCAAATGTTATTCTTACCTTCTCGTCCACAAAGATCTCCCCATTGAAGTAGGGTCTGAAATCCTGGATCTCTGTACCGATGTCCTCCTTCACCACGGCGTAAAGGGGGACCCCAAGCTCATCGAGCTGAGGCTTCAGAGAGGACAGCTCAGCAGCCTCCTGGAGGATGAGTGTGTCAGGGGAATTACACCACATGTGCACTAATTCAAACACACACACACACACACACACACACACACAAATATACTGTACCCCTCGACACAACGAACATCCAGGGCGCCTCACAGCCATGACCACCGCACCAGTTTCCTCCCACAGACCCCTGGCTTCAAAAGTCTTCTCTGCAGGCACAACCAACACATCACACAATGGTAGGAGGCTTTCAGAACTGTACCGTAGGCATTACATTATTTAGTTGCCGCTGAGTCCAAAAACACTCCACTGTCGGAAGATGGTTCTGCCGTAGTGTGTTATTTCTCTCCACTAAACAGCTAATCATCTAATAAAATTGAACCAGTAAAGATCTGACTTTGGTCTCACCATCTCCGGTCGTCGTTTTGAGCGGCGCGTTCTCAAGGTGCTCCAGTGTGGACGGGGCTGACCTCGGCAAGAACAGGTCAGTGTTGACCAAGATCAGGCCAACCAGCCAGGCAACCAACACCCCTAGTCCCACAGTCCACACATTGAGGGACAGGAGCTCCCCCTCCAGGAGGAAGGAGAGCACTGCAGGCAAAGACCCCACTAATTAACATACCAAAGACCCATTCAGCTGCCCGGCCATGGCAATATACTCTTGCTCGCTTCATAGGAATTTAAAAGGGTCTGGAGGAGGGAGACATCAAGCCCTCTCCTTTGAGACCTACCAGTGGGAGTGTGTCTGTTCATACTGCTGTGAGGAAGGTAAAGGCAATTGGTCTGAAGACAGCACCAGCACCACATGCGTCTTCAGTGGAATAAACATATCTAAACCCTTATGGATTTGAACGGTGGTTTCACACTAGATGTTACTGTAGCACTCATACACTAACCTATAGTGTGAAACCACACTAACCTTTAGTTCAGTAGCCCACGGTAACTAAGACACATTAACCTTTAGTTCAGTAGCCCACGGTAACTAAGACACACTAACCTTTAGTTCAGTAGCCCACGGTAACTAAAGGTTACTGTGTGTGCACTATCGCAACCAAGTGATTGGCACAAAACAGGGGTGTTTTTATTTCACCACCCAGGTTCAGTTCCCAATACCAGGCGGTTGACTGCATCGGGATGAGAAATGGTGGTGGCCCCTGGACTGGATAACCCAAGGGCACATTGTTCTTTCAACCATTTATAGTTCTATGACTCAGCTCGCCTGACATGAAAAGATTACTCAACTCTCTCAGAGCAGACGGCACGGTGGTTTCAGACAAGGCCACTGATGCTGTGGAAGTGCCTGATAAGGCGGAACTCACGACCCCGCTTGACACTGGCGGAAATTCACTGCCACATTGGGTAAACGCATCATAAACACATGTACACCCAAACGTCCTCATGCAAATATTTATGCAAATATCCTTCTTCCAATAACACAGTCTGGTCCAGGACAGGATCATTACAAAATAAATAAAACCAAATAAGGCAAGTATAAAGCCAGATGATAAAATAACCACCTTATCCCAGTCATTGTTTGGCAGTTACAACGCTGAGCAGGTCTTTTTCTAAGGGGGGGGTGGGGATCCGTGTCAACCACAAGCTCACACATTGGGCTTTTACAATTGCGCAGTGTTCTTTTGTTTTTCTCCTTGCTAGCTACAGTGAGAAAACGTATTCACTTCCAAAATCGTGTCAAACTGAATAAAAACACTAATTGCATACATAGTAGTTGACACGTCATTTGGTGTTCCTCAAACATTCTATGTAGCACCGATTGGTTCCTTACATACACAAACATCTTTACAAATTCCAAAATAGATGGATTAATCAATAAACTCTTGTCTACTCTTGTAGGCTACTGAAAACAATTATTAATGCTTTAAGCTCATTATCTGTAAGGCCTAACGAGACATAGAATAATACTAACTTGTTGCTGTAGATTCCCCAGGACTTAGAACAATGTACAGGAGTTGCTCCCTGCGCTTTAATATGTCATCTGTCCAACACTGTGTATATTCAGGAATTTCTATACCACACCCTACCTCACAATTCAGAGGAGGAGGAGATCACGAGTGGGGTTTCCTTTGAATGATAGAGGACTTGACCAATTGCAGCCCTCACACAACAAAGTTATAGTTACTGAATTCAGGGTGACTAGAGCTGTCCTCAGCCTTGTTAAGACAGTCAAGAAATGTATAATTTCAGAGTTACATACAAGTTGTTCACTACACCCACAACATCTTCCATGAGTATGTGACCGATAAAACATTGAAACATAATTTTTTATGTAATTCCACCAATGTCACCAAACTTGACAGATTAACCATAAAATATTTTACTTCATAAGCAGTCACTACGGTATGGACAACCAAAGGAGTTAAAATGAAATAATTTATGAAATAAATACATTATGGAATAGTTTTTCATGCCTTTTAAAAAAAAAAAAAGTATGATATTTCATAATAATAACACCCAAATTTTTTTAATCATAATATGCATTTCATGGTTTTAGGCCTTTTTCATAATGTCAAGATCTTTTTCATAATTTCACAGTTTATTTCATATTTCATGGTTTATTTCATAATACCATTTTTTCACAATCTGTCAATCAATGCTAGTGGATGGTGTTTAGCCTCTGATTGGTTAATCCAGCCATACTGGTTTTGCCTACAGTTTCTCATTGCGGGCATCCAAACAGGATTTAGCATAATTTACGGTTGTGCTCGAGGGTAGCAATCTAGAAAGTATGTATCAAGAAAGTTCAATACTATCACTGTTATTATGAACACATACTAGTAAATGGCAGTGGTGTCGGACCAGAGGGAAAAGTGGTGCTAAGTATATAGGGCCCTAATGTGTACAGGGTCCCTAGAAAATTATTTGAATCTTGAATAAAGAGGGGAGGGGCCCTCGGAGACCACCTATGGACAGGGCCCAGAATTTTGTGCTACACCCTGGTAAATGGCACCAGAAATACTAAAACAAACATAAACGCAGGTCGTCACTGCCAGTGGCATCGTTAGGCCCGGGTTTCAACCCTGGGTCATTTTGGAATAGCCCGGGGTCTTTTGATCCAATTCCTTTAAAATAAGAGTAAGCTAGGCTATCTGCTGATTTTATCGCAGCTGGAACGTATTTAAGAAATGCGCGGAACGTGGAGCGGAGAATACAAATTTTAAAATATGACTTTCAGGATCGCATCAGGGGTGTTGAAGCAACAGGGTAGCTGCCGCTGCCAGGTGTGGTCATTAAGTTGCCTTGACATTGGCTACCGATCCTAACGTGCAGCTCTGCAGCAAGAAGGAACGAAAGACACTCATCCAGATGGTTACTAGCCTACCAATAATTCAGGGGCAATAACGTTGGCTAATTGGCATGTCACTGTTTCAATTGATAAGTTGCTCACCTGTTGAAATAAACCTACCAGAATTGAAATACTTTTGTACAGGTTTTGCCAATTAGAAAGCATTTTCATAAATTCGCTCACTGGCAGAGAAATATATTGCTAGCATGAGCTGTAGCCATGATCAGCAAATGTAAAAGGTTAGGCCAATCAGCGGCTTGTGACGTGATCATGAAAAATGAGAATTATGAAATAGACCATGAAATTGTGAAATAAGCCTGAAATTAAATGGTATATTAAATACATCTTCTGAAGAAAAAGGCCATGTGTAAATACAGTGTAGCCTATTATTATGAAATATACCATTATAAGTGGCATTAAACAAAAATATTTAATTATAATGTGCCACTTATATAAGTGGCACATTATAAATACTTATATAATTACTTAATTAAATACTTATTTTAAATACTTACATAATTTAAAAAAATAATTATATAAGTATTTATTTAATTTTGATTCCTTTGGTCCTCCATACTATGGTAGAAACAGAGATTAAAATATGTCAATCATTAAACATCTAAGAAAAAAAAGAGATCAGAGAGTTACTGGTGCATGCTGGGACTTTTATTGTTATACAGAGGTCACTCCGGGTCCTTGGGAAGCCTTTGACAGGTGTTAAGTGTAAAGGGGAGACTTGGGTGTAAAGCATCCGGCCTGGTCCCTCCACAGAGTTTAGACACAGACCTTCATAATCACTCAAACCAACACAGTACACAAACAGGCCACGACTCTGTGGGTCTCAGAAAGAACAGAAACTACAAGCAAGACGTCCTCGACTCCCTTCCATAACTCACCGGAATCACTTTGACACTTTAGAAACAAAATAGGTCAGGTGGAGTTCTTTGTGAATTTTCCAACAAAGGTATATTACTTATTTTCCAAAGCTACCAGCTCTGTTTCTACTTTTCTGGCAGCTTTCAGGACCTCCAGAATGTTGACCTTATCCCCGAACTCCATCTCCCTGTGCTCCAGCAGTATGCCCTGCACATTACCAAACAAAGACCTTAGCCTGGATGTCCCCAGTTAATGTATTTAAGCCAGCATGTCTTTCGAAATACACTTCACAGTTCATGCATCAGTGAGCTGGAGGGTGACTTGAGTAATTCCTGAGAAGACCTACCTGCTGTCCTGCTCCAATGACAAACACCCCACCAAGCACAAAGCCTTCTCCAAATACATTTCCCAGGAAGCCCCTTTTGAAGGCCCGGAGGCCGTTCATCCAAACACCCACTCGGAGGAACGCCAACAGACCCATTTTACGCTTGCGGGGTCCATAAAAATGTCTCTATAAGGCACAAAACAGAAGGCTGTTCAGTTTTCACCAATTGCTCTATTCATATTGTGGTAATCATAACTAATTGGTTAATGTTTTGCGAATTATCTAAAGATCATAGGGCTTAAAATGACTCATTTTGACATTCAATGAGTTCCATTGTGGTTCACTTGGAGATGAGTTTCTTTTTAAAACAGGGAGACTCAGCCTGTGTACCTTTTCATCAATAAAGATCTCCCCATTGAAGTAGGGTCTGAAGTTCTGGATCTCTGTACCGATGTCCTCCTTCACCACGGCGTAAAGGGGGACCCCGAGCTCATCGAGCTGAGGCTTCAGAGAGGACAGCTCAGCAGCCTCCTGGAGGATGACATTTGCCAAATGACAGACACATGCAGCCAGGCAGAAGAACTAACCATAGTGATGTAGCCTTTACCGATATATCGGTACATAGATAGTGTAACCTGTAAATACTTAAGCAACACTATCACCTTAATTCGCTTCTAAACATACACTAAATTGTGTAAGATGTAATGGTGCATTTAGGGGTAAACAACATATGAGGACATAACAGACAAGAGCCAAGCACAGTTTAAATACAATTACACAATGGGCTGGTCAGTATAAGACAATACTGTAGCCTACCTCTCTGCACAAAAATCACCCAGGCCGCCTTACAGCCATGACAACTGCTCCCGACATCTCCCATAGTTGTTTGGCCTTGAAAGGAATAAGCTCTTGGGGAGACAAGGTGAAAGATTAAATATTAACCAAATTTAGGTCCAATAAAGAGCTATTTTGACCACCAGGCTTAAATTGTGTAACTCTATTGGACACCATAGATAACATACGTTTAGAAAGAGCCTTTTCAAACATACCTCCTCTCGATGGTTTAAGTTCAGTCTCCTCTAGATATTTGAGGGTGGCCCTCGTTGGCTGCGTCAAAAACAGGTCAGTGAACGAGCGCAAAGCGGTAGCAATAAAGGCAACAAATGCTCCCGCTGACTGCACAACAACATCCATCGAAAAAGTTGTATTTTTGTCAAAAACAGTGGTTGTCGAAGGGAATCCTGGAATAAAACGCCACTCTTTGTCCAAACTATAAGTGTGCAAGCTCAACAAATGTGGAACCACACAAAATGAGGAGCGTAGGAGCGTGCGCCGTCTACCCTTGGATCGTGTTCGTGAATCAGCTGACTCGGTTTCTGTCCCCAAAGCATCAAATCCTAGCCAAACAATCTTCTTGGCTAAGCACTTTTGTAACTTAATACATATTCACGCATTGTTTTGAAACCTCTCAAGTTATTTCGAAATAGCGGCATACAAAGCCGTCAGTGTCTCGTCGGACAAGTAATTGGATTAGACACAAACACAGATGTGTTGAATCAGAGCAATGCCATCAGCATCAATCTGTCACTTCAATCTGGCATTTAAAATGACTTTTAGTCTCAGGATTATATTAATTTAAAATGCCATTTATGACTACGTAACATTTTCTCCATTTGTCATTAGCAAATGTTTCAACATCTTGTTGTAGAAATACTCTATGGCAAATCAAAGTTCAAGTGTTGGAGATTTGCTAGTTTAAACTTTATGGCACATGACACATTTTTATAGAAATTTAAACATGATTTATATTACAAAGCAAGCAGCAATATATTATATTTCATGAATATTCCATGTGAAATTATTTCCCTGAAATTGCTTATGTCCTTGTTATGTGAGAAGTAATCCCTCAGGATGAATGGAAATCCACAGTAGCATGCCTAGTTCTTACAACTACTGTCATTCTTTGTGGTTCATATTGTAGTTCTTACAACACATCAGTTACCATTTGACTCCTTAAAAATGCCTTTCAAAATAGAAGACCAACTTGTTTTACACCAGTTTATTAATATTTAACTTGATATATTGTTACATGGACAAAGTAGACATGATATTACACACTTTGGGCAATATCCTGCTCTGGGAACCATCATGCATTTCATTCAGTCTCAGCTATTACTAGTATACTGATCTATCACGCGGAATATAGGCTATTATTGCTTTTGACTAAACTGCTTGGTCCAGATTGGGTCATGTCGGAAAATCACCATTCCAGTTCTTACTCATCCTCGTCTTCCTCCTGAAAATCAGAACAGGGTTTAGGGTGAAATCATCCACTGAAGTGGAAAGTGAAGTATGCTTGAGATACTGCAAACCTGTATAACCAGTATTCCTTAGCCATTCACTTGGGCACATGATCGTGTTGATCTTATCTAATGCATGATATCATTAATAGTTGATTATTGTAAATTTCTCTGGAAACAGAAGTCCTCTCAATGTTTCACCTTCTCCCTTTCATCATCGGGAGTTGTGTGTTCAAGAGCCATCTCTGCGCCCTCCTCAGATTGTATCACATCGCTGCTGACATCATCACCCTCCGAGGTCACCGCTTCTAATGTGGCCTCAATAGCGTCACTTGTGATAGGTTTATCTGTCTGTTGAGTTTGTCAGAGAGAAACTGCTTGAGTAATGCTTGAAAACACGTTTTAAGCCTGCCTACCCGAATCCCTCCTTTGACATCATGTGACCTGCTGGGTTTCCTTCCCTACCCTGGGACCTCTGCCTGTTAACCATCGGCTGACCGAACAACCCACAGCACCTTCTCCTCCACACTTAGACATCTTCTCTTTTCTCTTCTGGCACACAGTTCTCTAAGATTTTTCCTTTCTCTCTCGTTTCCTGGTAAGTCACCCCTTTCTTGTGTTATTCCTTAACTGAGTGAGAATTCCTTCATCAATTAAAAACCGAAGATATTACTACTCTGCCGATATCTCTAGAGACACTGCTGATCATGATCGATTTGTAATCTGTCTTGGGTATGTCATGTAAAGCCATCACCTCTTGGCCCTGATGATCAGGTGAAGAAGGTATCTGCATCTCCTGTGGCTCCCCAGTTTGACCCTCCCCGGAGAGAGTGTTGTCTGGCCTGAAGTCATCATTCTCTGGTTCTGAGGTTGGCTCCACTTGTGTAGATTCGGCAGGTTCAATAATTTCAATTTCATCGGGTTCATCAGTCACCTGCTGAAAATATGTTTTCGGGTGAAACATTTGTTCATTTTACTGAATGTCCTGCCACATCTGCTGCTTTTCAGATAGCGGTCCCCTAAATGTTCAATTCAATGACGGGCAACAATTCCCCCACTGAATCTTAATGTAAAGGGAGATCTAAATAAAGTTATTTCTCAGGTGTATAACTCTGCTTTGCTTCTTCAATCATTCTTGTTCCTGCATTTCACTGGCGCTGAGAACAACATTGGCAAAGTTTTCCTCGTAGGCATCTGCTCCAAGCCATTCTGCATTTTTTCACACTGTTGTTCCAAACAGGAAGTCTAACCAGGTCAGAGCCTGGCAATGAACCTAATCTCTTGACCTCAAGGAAAGGCCACGCCTCATGAAGGATATGCAGCAGCAGTCACCATCAGCCAAAAGACAGGACCAGGAAAACAAGTGGTTCACGGAATGGAGTGTTGCAAAAGAAATGGTAACCTAGGTTGGATAGTGTAGCAACCACCAAAGGCGCACAGATGTTGCCCCTGAAAAACTCCTTTTTGCTTCAGTAGTAGTGGCATGTCTGGGATCACTATCCTGCTTCAAGGTAAGGTAGATTCCAGTGAGTTTTGTGGTATTTGGTTGTATCTGAGCAGAAAGGATGTTTCTGTATACTTCAGAATTCATCCTACTGCTGCTGTCAGCTGTTACATCATCCACAAAAGCAAATGAGTGAATTTCAGTGGCAGCCATACATGCCTAAAACATAACAGATAAGTTGGTGCGACAGGTCCTTTGCCACTGCTGAGCTAACCGATGCTGGCTTTCTTCTTCTTAACGTACCAAACAGTTGATTTTCTCACACCAAATGTTTTAGCCATGCCTCTGATTGATGTACTCTGATATATCTGCACCATGATGGCCATCTTGACTTGTATTGACACTTCTTTGGAGCTGATTTTGTCAGACACCATTAACTGACTCCAAATGCAAATTCTGGAATCAAGACTAGACGTTGACGGCTGTCTTATACATGCACTAATTATGCAAACCACCAAATAAAAAAAACTGCCTAATAAAAGAAAGTTGTGAAGTTAATTAGCCAGTTAATTTTGGTACCTTTAAATAGGGTGAATAATGTACAAAAGTTGATGACATGAACACCCTCAAGCTAGGGCTGACAGTCTTGACTTAGTTTCATTTCAAGTCCAAAGTTCTGGAGTACTCCTGAGCAGAACTGGAGTTCTCCATAACACCCAGTGATATGGCATGTCGGTTTAAACAGAACATGTAGGCACCTCTTCAAATATCCACTGGGTTGATGTGAATAAACCCTGTCTAACTTCAGCAGTGGTTACTTTTCTATATGTAAGCAGCTAAGGCTCTCTTTGTGCTATAGTAGGCTCCACCCTATTGTATTCATTTGTATATAACACCAAAACATGTAGACAACACAGATTCGCTGCGTTTCAGGATAAAAAAAAGCATCTGAATTATCCAGACTTTTTAAAAAACAAACTATAATAATGTAGAAATGGAGGACGTCTTAATATTTTTCAAAACCCATACCCCATCTTCGCCTTCTATCACAGCAGCAAGCTTCGGAGGATTGAATTTCTTAGGTCTTTCAAAAACTGTAGCTGATGGAGAGATTGCAGGTGGTTCCTTAACTTCCTGAAATGATAAAAACACAATTTAAACTTCCTTGATCGACACACACAACACACAAAACACACACAATACATACTTTGGTTTCTTTGGGTTCTTCTGGGGCCTGTCCCATGATCTTACGTTCTTCCTCCTTCATCTGCCTCTGGTGCTCAGCCTCCTCAATGGCCTTTTGCTTCTCCTGCTCCAATTGCAGTCTGAGAGCCTTTCTCTAAAATGATCACGGACGTAACAATAATAAAACAATACTTACCTAAACACTGCATATTGAAGAAGTTTATAGACTAATAACAATAACCTTAAAGGCTTAGGAAAGTAAACACTGTCAAAGACCACTTTTGGTATTAGACTGCCCCCACTGGCAATAGTCATAGCTGGACCATGACACTGTCTAGACAAATAGGGTACAGGCAGCCTGGCAACAATCTGAACGTAAAACGGTATTTAAAAATAAATAAATAAGTGGACCTCTCCGGGGGATCATACTATAATGTTTCAGATATTTCATGCAAGGTTGTTGACAAGTCTGTTCTTGGTCAGATCAGACCTTCTCGAACACGGTCAATAATGTACTTACTATCTCCTGATTGTTCATGTTTTCTTTGTACTTGTAAATCCAATGTGCAAGAAATTCGATGGGGTCCATCGGTCGACGTTCGACCACCTCTGCTAATCCTTCTATTAGGCATTTTCCCATACAGCCTTTTAAGTATTCAGTGTCCATTTTCCTGTATGCAATAAAATGTCACTATGTAACTACTCTACAGTACCGAACCGCTACACATGCCTTGCATCTAAACAGTGGTAAAAAATGTTCAAGCTACTAAGCAAATTCTTCTTCTTGTACAACAAACTTTGCCGTATGTTAATGTGGATAACATTTGTTCTAGCAAATAAAACAAGGCAATCTTTTTAGAAAAAAATCTATTGTATTATAGGTTAAACTGACATTGAATGTATTATTTTGTTTTTACCACGCCGACCAGTATTATTTTCGTTTGGAGCGTCCGGATATCTATCTCCATAGTAACGGTGCTACTTTATTAACCTTCCCCCAAATCTGTTGAGGAACGCTTTGTTTCTGTAACATACACGTCTGTCTTAGACCCGTGTACATATCAGTGAAGGTTTTTTACAGGTCTGTACGTACTGCTTGGAAATAAAAAACGTTACATGGTATTTTATACATCTTTCTCTACAGCCAGTGTTCATCTTATCTTCGACCACAACTAAAGTAGCTAGATATGAGATATTTTTTGTTGCAAAAAGGTTCTATAGCCTAATTAAGCAGTGAATTATCTCTTTGGACTCTTTCCGTCTCGGGGTTTGAATTTGTTCCTCGCTATCAACTGAGTTATCCATCTTTTCTTTATGACATCTGCACTCACGAGTGTTTTCCCATGATTACAATGGATTAATTTATTTAAACCTATACTTCATTAAAATACTCTGTTGACCAAATAACATACACCATTCAGCTGGGACTATTCAGAGTTCAGATGACGTTGAACTATCCGTTTGAGAATCTTTTTATCATAGTAGAAGTTTTGGATAATATTTTTATCATAAAAAACAACAACTTTGTTGATAGCAAGGAATAAACTGAAAACCATGGACATTGTCCATAGAGGTTATACATATGTCTTGGGAAATGCGTTTTTGCCAAGCCCTAACAGATTTTTTTTAAACTGCTGCTAGTGTACAGTTTTATGTATATTGTTGCTTTATTTTATTATTATTTTCTGTCTAGCTATATTTTTGCTTATATACTTTTCTTAACTCTCACTACATACTGTAGTTGTCGGGTGCCATGTCACAAGAATTTCATTGTGCAGCATGACACTGTTGTTTGGTGCATTTGACAAATAAACCATTGAAACCCTATTTTGATATAATTTTATTTCCTGTCAAACTATGGAGCCTTTCACAAACAAAAGATCTACTAGTATCTAGCTATTTAAGTTAAACACTAAGGATCATACAGCTGAACTTGTACCCAAGGCAGGGAGTTCATTGAATTAGAATACTAGCTAATTGAATTAGAATAAGGGAGTCCAGGATTTGGGTTGCTATGAAATCTCTTGCCTTGCTCATACAGTTTGAAACAAACACATGCAGACACTCTACTCTGAAGCAGCCTGCATGATGGCCCTAAAGAATGAACAGGATTTGTGATTTTAATCAATAACCTTATAATGCTTATTTTGTCTTGGTCATTACTTATTTTAAGTTTTTGAGTTATGAAAACCAGAGGTTACCATGGTCACACATCAGGGGGAGATGTGTGCTGGCTGGTCAGGGATGGAATGTGCTAAGATATACCAGGATCCACCAACACACCCTGCAGGCAGCTGTCACATTCCCCAGAATTGTTGGAGAGGAAAGGGCATCTCAGAACTGTGCACGCTCCCACTGCTTAGCGGTCACACCAAAAATCATCTCACCAACACCTAACATAGATCATAAAGCACAAGCACAAATTAAATACCACATGTTTCCTGGACACAGAACTGAAAAGGTTAGCACCGGTAACAGGAAGTTGTAGGCTATTGGGCCCCTCATCCATATTTCACCACTTTAGCAGGTCTATTGCACCTCTGGTGTCCCCCTATATATGATAGATTCCATGAGACACCATGAGGGTCACATTCAAATAGGCCTACTGTATGTCTTACTTTTTACAGTTGCACTTCTTTTGAGGCTGAAATATTAATATAGGTCTATGTGCGTTCCATCCACAGTGTAGTGAAAACTAAAATTCCACTTTTTGTTGGGCTGTAGGATAACTTGGGAGAAAAGTTCATCATAGACACCCAGAGCAAGAATCCTTGTCCTTTGGTTTGACCTCTGTCTGAACTCGAACCTACACAGTGTTGTCGCAACAGCCCAAGGCCAGGCTTCGCAATATCGCTTGGAAGACAGGTTGACAGAGGAAACTCAGATACATGCGTATATTTACAAGAGATGAGCAATAAATCCTTCCAGTTGAAACAAAGTATCTTCAATAACGCCGCTGTCATTTTTTTTGTTCTCAACTGAACGCATTGCATCATGTTGTATACTGTCGTCTTGTTTCAATAATGCATGTTTTCATTAGAAAGCATGGATTCCAGCAGCTACTGTCAGTGCTGGGCGTCAAACCACCAGGGTCCGACTATGTATACAGGCCCAGTGATCCCATCAGCTAAGTGAGGGGCCCCTACTGACACTACAGGGGGATATGAAAAATAGGGAAAGGACAGGAAATGCTGCTCCCTAAAATTAAAATTATTTTTCACAGCAATAAAATACACCACACTATCTGGTGACGGGCGTTCATTGAATTAACGACACGTAAGGGCAGGGGTTTGTTTGAGAGGTCCTCTGTTCAGCACACGAGGAGTTAAAAAAAGTTCCTCCAAGAAACTGTAATCCTCTTCCCTCCCCTTACTGGCTCCTGAATGGTCTAACCCGCAGGTTCACATGAACCCACGCCCGCTTTCCCAGAGTGTGCACGGGTGTTTGTGTGTTTGAGTGGGTATGTTGTCTTTGCCTTATATAGACCAGTGTCGTGGCTCCAGTGAAGTCTCTCCTGTGCCCCCTTTCCACCCTCTTTCTCCCTTACCGTCCTGGCGAGAAGGACGCACTAGCTGGCGCAGCAGCCTCTCCGCTCTGCCTGTCAATTACTACAGTGGTCTCGCTAGTCAGACTCCCAAGCCCTCTCCTGTGATTTTCTCTGCATGGTTGAGCTGCTCACGCCAGAATGAACGGCCCAGTGGACGGATTGTACGACGCTGAGCACTATGGTTCCTTCATGTTTACCTCTGAGTCAGTGGGGGAGGGACATCCAGGTGAGTAGACAGATGTGGTCAGGATACCTGAACAGTGCTATGCCTCTGCACGTTCCCCGGGCAACAGAGCAGACCCACAGAATAACCTGCCAGCTGTGCATCAGTAGAGAGGGCGAGTTCTCTAGTATCCACTGATGACACCCATGGGTGTTACGAATTAGGTTTAGTATTAATTGTTGCTTGTGGTGTGATGGACGAATATGAACAAGATACTAAGGAGCTGATTTACTTTTGAGTGCGTACCGTGCAAGCTGAAAGAAAACAGATTGACAGGACGGAGGACCAAACCGGAGTGAGGCTTAATGCCTGCACAATTCAATCAATGTGGGAGCATGCCTGCAGAGATGTATCACTGACCAGCTCTGAATTTATAGATCCATGTGTCGCTGCTGGGGGGGGGGGTGTCATGCGACGGCAGTATCATTTACTCTAACCTCTGTTGACTTACAGTAAGCTTACACTCCTGACATGACTTACAGTACTGGGGATCACTTTATTTGGATAGCGGGTAGATGGTTTGTGGATATCCAGGAGTTTTACAGATTTCACATTTCAACTAGTTATGCATCATTCCAAACCTTATCCTAAACCTAACCTTTAACTTAAACAGCAAACATTTGCTTATCAACATAAAAGAAAACAGAACTGTAGATCGTCTGTAGAGGACCATCAAAATGAAGAGTCACCCAGTACAGTACAGTGCTAATGCTCAACGCATGGCTGGAGCTGCAACAGTGAACAAGTAATGATGAATACGTAAAGCACTTGGGCAGGATATGCCCCAACACCTGCCTCATGATGACGTAACTACAGCCTTATCTGCAGGCATATCAGTTACCATACTTTACATCAGTGGTTCTGGTAGGCGCTCACATTGTCTGACGTTGTCAAACGTGAGTGGGATTAGGTAAAGCGCTCATTGCACGGTTGATACGTTTTCAATGGTCTGATACATGGTAGGATGAGGCGTGGTTGTACGGGACATTTGTTTGTGTAACTGGTCAATTCTGTGCAAATTAAATTCTTAGAATGTTGATAATTGCTTGACTCTTTTCCTTCATTGTTGTAGTTGATACTCTTCACACTCCCCTTCTACCTGTTGTTGCAACCAGATCGCAGGGAACTACGTAGACTATTTTACGTAAATCCATTGTGTGATATGTTATGTTAGGTTACATTACAATGCGTTACCAAAACGGATATTACATTACGAATTGGCTAAAACGTGACGTGTTACGAACGCTATTAAAATGTATAACATGTTACGAACACAATTAAAAAGTATTATACGTTACGAACGCTAGACAAACGTATCATATGTTACGAACGCCAGACAAACGTATCATACGTTGCGAACGCCAGACAAACGTGTCATATGTTACGAACGGTACGAAAACCTATCATACATCACGAATTAGCACAAAATGTCCAAGCCACGTTTCAAGCCAGTGATGTTCAGCTCACAAGGCAAGTGCCCTACCCATTGCTCCACACAAGGATTATAGATTTGAGGGGATGAGTAATGGCCTTACCAAGGTTGCTACAATATGTAATAAATGCATTTTAACATTACAGTTAGGTTAACGTTAGGTATCACAGCACTGGGGTTAATGTTATGATTAAGGTTAGGTATCACAGCACTGGGGTTAAGGTTATGGTTAAGGTTTGGGATAAGTTTAGAAAACAAAAAAGGTTAGGTTAAGGTTTGGGTTAGGTTTCACAGCCCTGGGGTTAAGGTTAGGTTTGTGTTAAGGTTAGGTATCACAGCACTGGGGTTAAAGTTAGGGTTTGTGTTAAGGTTAGGTATCATAGCACTGGGGTTAAGGTTAGGGTTAAGGTTTGGGTTTGGGTTAGAAAGAAAATCACTTGTAACATATTGACGTTGTAACACCATTACTCGGTGCCTCTGTCTGGATGTCCTTATTTGGAGCAGTGGGTAGAGCACCTGTCTTTGGAGCAAAAAGACCCGGGTTCAAAACGCGGCCTATCACTTTTTTTTCTGGATTATTACTCTAATGCTACTTTACCTAACGTAATATAGCTTACGAATTTGGCTGTCAAACATTTACGTAAAATAGTCTATGTAGCCCCCTGAGACCAGGTTGCAACATTGGTATGTTGTATGTCCATTATTGCACATTTTGTAATGTTTACATAACAGCAACAACAATAAACTCAACAAATTATTTTTATTGATGGATGAAGACTAAATATCTTATTTACAGCTCCGGAAAAAATTAAGAGATCACCGCACCTTTTTCTTTCCTTTCCAAAAAAGTTGAAAAGGAAAGTTTTGAGTGAGGAACAGAAGCGTTCAATTTGCAATGGTTTCTTAATTTTAACCTATCTGTTCCTCACTAAAAACCTTCTTTTTCAACTTTTTTGGAAAGGAAAGAAAAAGGTGCAGTGGTCTCTTAATTTTTCCGGAGTTGTATCTGGAAATAAAGGAATATCCACATCAATAATGAACTGAACGAAAAGTGAAACCACCACAGTCCCGGTTCTGAAAATAAATGATTTTCAACTCTCAAACTTGTTTATATTAAGGGTATATAGGTCTTGGGTTGATATATACACATATATGGTGGTGTATAATGACAGCTAGTGTGAAGCAAAGTATGCTACAGAGATCTGTGTCCACATAACCAGAGCTATTCCGAGGGTCGGAGAACCTAATATGAACCAGAGTAATACTCTATACAGTACTCTGACGGAAGGGGTGAAATATAATCTAGGACTTGGCTTCTGCCTTGTTCTGTAAAAGGTCAAGTCAAGAAACCACATTACCAACTGCAGGAGGACACTCATGGCAACTGTACTTGTTCAAGATCAGTGGTATATCCTTTAACAAACAAGTTGCCAAGAAATACTCAAGGCTGAATTGTTGACACTGACAAAAAATAACGTTACAACTTCATTTTTCCAGACAAGATCTGCGACCAGATTAGCGACGCTGTGCTGGATGCTCACCTGAAGCAGGACCCAGATGCCAAGGTGGCCTGTGGTGAGTGAAGGAGCACTTCTCAGCAGGGAATTCATCTCAGCCTGCCTTGGGCTAAACCGCACTTTGGTGAGGGAGCAGAATTTATGAAGAGACTCATGGCAGGAGTACTGATCTAGGATCTATGTGCCTTTTAAATGACAATGAATATGAGCAGATACAGCCTCAGGTGCTAATGATGAGGTCCAGTCTTGGGCTTCATTTGGGACCATCTTTCAGCTGAATGGATGTTCCTTAATGACAAGCTTGTTCTGTGGTGAGCGCTAAAATCATTGTTTGTTGTGATCAGAGACTGTCTGTAAGACGGGCATGGTGCTACTCTGCGGGGAGATCACATCTCGGGCCAATGTGGACTACCAGAAGATTGTGAGAGAGACCATCAGGCAAATCGGCTATGACAACTCAGAGAAAGGTGTGGTTGAACTCACAGACCTATAGCCTGGCCTACATGACATTGTTTTATACTGCACTCTGTGTCATCATATCCCAGGTGTGCACAACATCTGTCCCTTGGATCAGCTGAAGATGTTCAATCTCCCCCACATTAAATTGTAGCATGTTTGTCCACTCTCAGGTTTTGACTATAAGACCTGCAATGTTCTGGTGGCTCTGGAGCAGCAGTCGCCCGACATCGCCCAGGGTGTTCACATCGACCGGATGGAGAGTGACATCGGAGCTGGAGACCAGGTGTTCGAAGGGATCCTTAAGAGATTTGCAGTTTTGTGAAGTCAGCGTGAGGACACTCTTAACTGCCTCAATGTGGCCTTTGCAGGGCCTGATGTTCGGCTACGCCACTGATGAGACAGAGGAGTGCATGCCTCTCACCATTGTCCTCGCCCACAAACTCAATGCCAAGATGGCTGAGCTGAGACGGAACGGCACGGTCCCCTGGCTCCGCCCTGACTCCAAGACCCAGGTAGGACGATGGAACACAGATGTGTGTTTACTTAAGAGGCTGGAGCCCATATGTCTTCCATTGCGTTATATAGTAAAACACCACATCGGTTAGTTTAAAAGAATGGCCATTATAAACAAACCCCCTCAAAGCAGTGGGAGCTCCTGTCGTTCCCATCCAATGTCCAAGAGCTGCCCGCCCTTCCTTAAGTGTATAGTCCACATTCACGTGCACATTCTCACAAGACTGATCATCGTGTATCCAGTCAGACAGACTAGAAGGTGTTCTGGAGTTGGTTTTGAACCTAGCTATTCTCGGTTTTGACTGTGAGGATGTTGACATGAAGAACATGGATTCCAAGCCCTGGAATTTGGTATCCCCCCGTATGTCCCCATGAACAACTCATATTAGTCTTCAGGTAGGTTCACTGTCCACCTGTCCAACCCCTTGTCCTTTGGAAAACCTACAGAGCTCTTTGGTCCCATGAGAACTCCCTGAAACTGCAATCTGGACATGTTGGGGTTCAGTAGCAACCGAAGCGAAGTGTGGCACATTTAGCAAACCTGATGTAGCGCTGTCTCACACCCATTCAAATAATATTATACCGTACTTTTTGGTTCCCTCCATTGCATTATAAGTTATGTCCTCCAAATCCTAGGATGTGTTTTACGAATAGTCAGGTGGAGCAGAATAGATTTCGCAGACTCAGATGAAAACTGGTCTGAGACTAAATTATCAAGGTCATTTGGAGAACTAGCAGATGTTTGCGTTAGCATTTGTGGCAATAGTTAGCAGGCCAGATTAAGGGTTACCCAAATGAAAAAAAGACGGCATGTCACCAAGACAGCGTCCAAGATACTGGTCAACTGCAATTTCAAAATTGTAATATTGTTTGTAAGGGTAGATGTAACAGTTAGTGGATACATAACATGCCAAGAAGTTTCAGTCTAGAGTTGTGGTTAGCTAAAATTGTTCATTAGTCAAGACCCTCAAGTCCACCTAGATGATCACAGCATTGATCGGGCTGGATGTAAACTAAGCGTAGTTCAGTTGTTCAGAGCAAATCAGATGGTTATTGTGTATCATTAGTGCCGAGCTGTGACAAGATAACTGCGGGTTTGAGAGCAACTGTGTATTCCCCAAACTCACCAATCCAGCTTTCTCTTCATTCATCCTTGTCTATATCTATGTCAACCTCGCTCCCATCTCTTCTTCAGGTGACAGTTCACTACACCCAGGAAAACGGGGCAGTGATTCCTCGCAGAGTTCACACGGTGGTCATCTCAGTGCAGCACGACGACTATGTGAGCCTGGAGGAGCAGAAGCATGTGCTCAAGGAGAAGGTCATCAAGGCTGTTGTTCCGTCCAAGTACCTGGATGACAACACTGTCTATCACTTGCAGCCCAGCGGACGTTTCGTCATCGGCGGGCCCCAGGTAACAACTGAACCCAGGTCTGCTCCGCTTTTTCAGATGGTTACCAAATGTATTTAATTTTATAAGTTCGCCGTGATGTCCGGAGCTGTCAAATGACATGGACGTTTTTCGTGTACAATCCGCAACGTGTGAGAGCACCTGGCGCCTGCTTGCACAGCTATCTTGACAAAAAGTTCCCTCATCCCAGGCAGAGGATGCGGCCGAACGGTCTTAGTCCACTCTCACCCATTCGTAAATGTCTGTTTATGACAGGGCGACGCAGGAGTGACCGGTAGGAAGATCATCGTGGACACGTATGGCGGCTGGGGTGCCCACGGGGGCGGGGCCTTCTCCGGTAAGGATTACACCAAGGTGGACCGGTCCGCCGCCTACGCTGCGCGCTGGGTTGCCAAGTCCCTGGTCAAGTCTAACCTGTGCAGGAGGGTGCTGGTGCAGGTGAGAGACTGAACCGCTGCACTTCTTTAACCCTTCGCACACTGTCAGTGTAAGCACATTGAGAAGCGTCATTTCCGGGAACTGATGAGTTCACACCCGGCGCGTGTTTTTGGTCCAGGTGTCCTACGCCATCGGAGTGTCCGCGCCACTGTCCATCTCCCTGTTCACGTACGGCTCCTCCCAGAAGAGTGAGAAGGAGTTGCTGCATATCGTCAACAAGAACTTTGACCTCCGACCTGGGTTCATCGTCAGGTGGGCTGGAGGTTTTTTTTCAGACCATGCACGAAACCAGGCCAGGAGAAACTCTGGGGCTTATAGTACCGAAAAGGACCCATAGTTTATCCTGATCAGGTCACATGCCAAGAAAAAAAGTATTGCCCTTATCTTGTATGTGTATCTGTATTCCTGGGAATCTACACTCAGTGGCAGCAATGGGATGTGACTGAAATAACGCTGATATTTGTCCACAGAGACCTAGACCTGAAAAGACCCATCTACCAGAAGACGGCCTGCTACGGCCACTTTGGCAGGAAAGAGTTTCCCTGGGAGGTGGCCAAGAACCTCAACTTCTAGTTTGTGGCTAGGGCGGTTTTGATGAGATGGGCAGGTGTCTCATGTGTTGCTGTTACCCAGTATGCAACAGCCAAGCTGGCAGCTGTTAGGGGTACTGGGAGGGTGGACAAGGGTGGGGTAAAGGGGAGTGTACACTCTCTTGCTTTCTTATTGGATAAATGAAAACCCCAAACATCTCTGACATAAAACGGGATAGGGCTACGAAGGGGAGGTGGCTATGATTCATAACATCAACTGCTCCCCCCTTCCGCTCAGCTCAATGGTCATGAAATTTGTGAAATGGCTTGTCGATATTTTAAACATGCAGTACATCCCCCTATACATTCAGCTCATCTCACGCACACAACTTCCTTTCTGGTGCAGTTTTTTTTTTCATTCTTGTTCAGTTTTTTTGGGTTTCAGTCAAGCCTTAAACATTAAGCTGGAGAAAATAATTTGTAGGTTGACTCCACTTCAGGCTTTTTGTATCCACTGAAAAGCCTTTTGTTATAAAGCGAATGACCAAATCTAAAGGTAGACTAGCCAAATTTTACGTAGCAGAGAAATCTTCTAATTGGTACCATAAAATCACAGCTAACAACACTATCTGACATGCCGTAACTGAAATGGTATTCACTCTTAATTTCCTTTTTAACGTTTTAAAACAAAAATCAGGGAAGGCTCGTCAAGTTGATCAATTAGAGAGGTTTAATAGTTTAGTTAAAATGCTTTATATGAAACGTCATTTAAATGGAGCTGTAAATCTGAAACGTTTACAAAACTTTTATTGTAGAAATATCTACTGTAGATAAGAGGCACGGCTAGCTTTTTCTGAGAATAAAGAGAAGGATTGTTTCCATCCAGCAAAAACAACTGAGAATGTCGAGTGTCATTGCTGTTACCTTGTGTTGCAACAATTCCTCTCTCCCTATCTTTTTGTGTCTTTCCTTACTGTTCAAGCTGTAAAACCAGGTGTACTCAGGTTCGTATATAACTATATATATATAGCTTGTCAATAGATAACACTGAAACTTGTAAATAAGCTTTTAAGGAATAAAAGATTTTAACAAACATGTCTTTTCATTAGTCTCCACAAGAGTTAATTCTCAGATAATTGTTTTATTCTTTATTCTTTTCTGAACATTGATTATGCTCACCATAAGATACAAAAACCATTTGGGAAATTACTCACTACAAACCAGGTGGTAAATAAACAAATTTAGATCATGTAAAAAATAATAGTCCATGTATTCAATAATACCTGAAACATCGGCCAGACATCGAATAACATTTTGATTAAAATGTTTGTAATAACACTTCTTGTTCATGTCATCAATTTGATACAGTAATATACTTTGAAATACAGCATAGTGATTGATTTAACTTGTTTGCTCACAAGCGCTCATCTTTTCCACGGTAACACTCTCGATCAAACCATTGGACAGGTTGCCCCCTACTGGTATAAATGCATAAAACAACGAACATTGCATACTCCGAAGGGGGTTCAGCACCAGGGCCCGAAACCTCCGGTCACCCTATTTGACTTTGAACACAATCCCACAATGACATCACTGAGCACAGAAAATAACCATGCCTCTGTGGTTGGACTAAAACACTAACCTTTCCTTTAAGGTCCCATTAAAAGGTGCTTAGCTACATTTGGTGATATAACAGAGTTTCCTGAGTGGTAAATGAAATAATGCAGTGTCCAGTGTGTAAATGGTCAAACCTAATAATGGAACCGGACTCATAGCAGACTTCCTAGGTACTCTCAAGGCATTCGCGTAATCAACAGTGATTACATAATGATGAATGTAAAGGACAAGTAACGAGAATGTTCCAGAAGGCACTCCACCCTGTACTGTCCGCCGCAACGTAGTACAAATAAACCAATAACATACTATTAGTCTTCAGGGATTGGTTACAAAAGCTTTGGCTGCTTTAACTACAGTAAATGCAACAGAAAGCAGGACAAACAACAGGGTCCGTCGCCATCATGCCCTCTGGAGGGCTATGTTTGGTTAGGCCTCTACTCTTCCCAATCCCACCCTGTTTGTGATTCGCCAGTGGAGTTGTAGCCACCCTCTGATTGGCCTATATGGCTATGCCGTCTGGTTGGAAGTGGTGGCTGGGGCCTCCGGCCTCGTCAGCCTTATTGTCAGTGCCGGAGAAGCCCGGGAAGCCTCTTCCTCCTCTGGCCAGCACCAGTAGGGTGTCTCCGGAGACACCCCTGAACTCAAAGGCAAACGTCCCAAAAAAGAGCATGATGATGATGCAGAAGAGCCACTCCAAGATGGCAGAGGCATGTTGCAGCACAGAGCTCTCCTGGACAAAGAAGACACCACCTGGAGGGGCGAGGGTTGAGGAGAATCCGTCTATCCATCAGTCTATCTAGTTATCTGTCTATATATACCACTCAAAAAAATTAAGGGAACACGTAATCATCACAGTATTAGACCAAGTCAATCAAACTTCAGGGATATCAATCTGTCCAGTCAGGAAGCATAAGCGATTGTGAATCAATGTCAACTGTTTTGGTGCAAATAAAAGTGACAACAGGTGCACTGGAGAGTGAACAGCAAGACAACCCCCAAAAAGGGAATGGTTTTGCAGGTGGTGGCCACAGACAATTGCTCTCTTCTTATCCTTCCTGACTGATTCTTCTCTAGTTTAGCATTTTGCTAGTGTCCTTGTCACTACTGGTAGCATGAAGTGGTACCTGCAGCCCATTCTGGTTGCGCAGGCAGTCCAGCTCCTCCAGGATGGCACATCCATACGTGCCATCACAAGAAGGTTTGCTGTGTCTCCCAGTACAATGTCAAGAGCATGGAGGAGATACCAGGAGATGGGCCGTTACACAAGGAGAGCTGGAAAGGGCCGTAGAAGGGCATCAATCCAGCAGCAGGACCAGTATCTGCTCCTTTGTGCAAGGAGGAACAGGAGGAGCACTGCCAGAGCCCAACAAAATGACCTCCAGCGGGCTACTGGTGTGCATGGTTCTGACCAAACTGTCAGAAACAGACTCCATGAGGGTGGCATGAGGGCCCGACATCCTCTAGTGAGACCTGTGCTCACAGCCCAGTGACGTGCAGCTCAATTGGCATTTGCCAGAGAACACCATAATTGGCAGGTCCGCCATTGGCGCCCCGTTCTCATCACAGATGAGAGCAGGTTCACACTGAGTACATGTGACAGACGTGAAAGAGTCTGGAGACACCGTGGTGAACGTTATGCTGCCTGCAACATCATCCAGCATGACCGGTTTGGCGGTGGGTCAGTGATGGTCTGGGGAGGCATATCCTTGGAGGGTCGCAGAGACCTCCACATGCTAACCAACAGTACCCTGACAGCTGTTAGGGTATCACCAGTGGGCCCTGGGTTCCTCCTGGTGCAGGACAATACCAGTCCTCATGTGGCCAGAGTGTGTAGGCAGTTCCTGGATGACAAAGGCATTGATGCCATTGACTGGCCCTCACGTTCCCCTCACCTGAATCCAATTGAGAACCTCTGGGATGTTATGTATCAGTGCATCCGACGCCGCCAAGTAGCGCCACAGACTGTCCAGGAGCTCACTGATGCCCTGATCCAGGTCTGGGAGGAGATCTCCAAGGACACCATCCGCCATCTCATCAAGAGCATGCCCAAACGTTGTCCGGAGTGCATACAGGCACGTGGGGGCCATACACACTACTGAGTCACATTATGAGTTGCTGTGATGAAAATGAAGTTAGAACTGCCTGTGATTTCAATTGTTTACTTAGATTTTCAGTGATTTTTGAAATCAGCCCTTAATCAGTTGGTGATTTTGGTTTCCACTGACTGTTGTTACATTATTTTGTTCTCAACGAATTACACAATGTACTGTAAAGATTTTGATCTTTAATATATTTCGTTCATCGAGACCCGATGTGTGACTTAAGTGTTCCCTTACTTTTTCTGAGCAGTGTACAGTATCTCACAAAAGTGAGTACACCCCTCACAGTTTTGTAAATATTTGATTATATCTTTTCATGTGACAACACTGAGGAAATGACACTTTGCTACAATGTAAAGTAGTGAGTGTACAGCTTGTATTACAGTGTACATTTGCTGTCCCCTCAAAATAACACAACACACAGCCATTAATGTCTAAACTGCTGGCAACAAAAGTGAGTACACCCCTAAGTGAAAATGTCTAAATTGGGCCCAAAGTGTCAATATTTTGTGTGGCCATCATCATTTTCCAGCACTGCCTTAACCCTCTTGGGCATGGAGTTCACCAGAACTTCACAGGTTGCCACTGGAGTCCTCTTCCACTCCTCCATGATGACATCACGAAGCTGGTGGATGTTAGAGACCTTGCGCTCCTCCACCTTCCGTTTGAGGATGCCCCACAGATGCTCAATAGGGTTTAGGTCTGGAGACATGCTTGGCCAGTCCATTACCTTTACCCTCAGCTTCTTTAGCGAAGCAGTGGTCGTCTTGGAGGTGTGTTTGGGGTCGTTATCATGTTGGAATACTGCCCTGCGGCCCAGTCTCCGAAGGGAGGGGATCATGCTCTGCTTCAGTATGTCACAGTACATGTTGGCATTCATGGTTCCCTCAATAAACTGTAGCTCCCCAGTGCCGGCAGCACTCATGCAGCCCCAGACCATGACACTCCCACCACCATGTTTGACAGTAGGCAAGACACACTTGTCTTTGTACTCCTCACCTGGTTGCCGCCACACACGCTTGACACCATCTGAACCAAATAAGTTTATCAAATAAGTGGTCTCATCAGACCACAGGACATGGTTCCAGTAATCCATGTCCTTAGTCTGCTTGTCTTCAGCCAAGTGTTTGCGGGCGTTCTTGTGCATCATCTTTATAAGGGTCTTCCTTCTGGGACGACAGCCATGCAGACCAATTTGATGCAGTGTGCGGCATATGGTCTGAGCACTGACAGGCTGATCCCCCACCCCTTCAACCACTGCAGCAATGCTGGCAGCACTCATACGTCTATTTCCCAAAGACAACCTCTGGATATGACGCTGAGCATGTGCACTCAACTTCTTTGGTCGACCATGGCGAGGCCTATTCTGAGTGGAACCTGTCCTGTTAAACCGCTGTATGGTCTTGGCCACCATGCTGCAGCTCAGTTTCAGGGTCTTGGCAATCTTTTATAGCCTAGGCCATCTTTATGTAGAGCAACAATTCTTTTTTTTCAGATCCTCAGAAAGTTCTTTGCCATGAAGTGCCATGTTAAACTTCCAGTGACCAGTATGAGGGAGTGTGAGAGCGATGACACCAAATTTAACACACCTGCTCCCCATTCACACCCGAGACCTTGTAACACTAACGAGTCACATGACACCGGGGAGGGAAAATGGCTAATTGGGCCCAATTTGGACATTTTCACTTAGGGGTGTATTCAAATTTGTTGCCAGTGGTTTAGACATTAATGGCTGTGTGTTGAGTTATTTTGAGGGGATTGCAAATTTACACTGTTATACAAGCTGTACACACACTACTTTACATTGTAGCAAAGTGTCATTTCTTCAGTGTTGTCACATGAAAAGATATAATCAAATATTTACAAAAATGTGAGGGGTGTACTCACTTTTGTGAGATACTGTATATACATGTCTGCGCATCTATCTATCATTCTATCCATCTGCCTGTTTGTCTAGCCAGAGAGAGAGCAGAGAGATAGCATGTGGATGGATGGATGCAAACATGTCTTCATCCATCAGAGGACCACCTAACACACAGTGGAAGTAAAATACTTTGTTCGTTCATGTGTCTCTGCCCATTCGTTGTAAAGGATACTGAGAACCAGGGTGATGAAGGCTAGCGTGCTCATTCCCAGTCTCAGGTGGGCCATGTTGTACTCCCCCTGGGTCTTCGCCAGCCGGTAGGTCAGGCCTGACTGCAGACACACAAACAGCATACTGGTGGGAAAAGCTACGGCCGCTCCCACATAGTGAAGCACCTTGGCGTAATCCACCTGCAACAGACGTATGAACGCATTCAAGACACACACAGGTGGACAGGCATGCACGAACAAACACACAAAAACAAAAACACACACACAGGTCAGTGTGACTCAACAAACTAACATAGAGTTGGTCTATTAACTGAGAGACTGACACTAAATGTTTTGTTTCAGGAGAAGAGAACAATGTCCCAGGAGGATGGGTAACTCCAAAACAGAGGAGTTTCAGCATGTTAAAACAAGAAAAACAAAACATAGATATCATTGTCTTCTTTCGGTGGGCAATCTACAGTATAGAAGGTTTGAGAGGCAAGTTAGAATTAGGGCGACTAACCATTCACAAGACGCCACAGTAACGTGAAACCTCTGGTTATGCCTCCCCACACAAACAACAATGCTAAAAACCTTCAAACTTTCAATGTTACTGAGCTACAAGTCACTGATCTAAATAGCTCACTGTTAAAGGTTTGAACCACACCCCTATACTGACCTTAAGGACCCCTCGCTAATACCTAGGATACATACAGTGATATGGTAACTGTATGTTAGGCAGATGTGGTGAAGATGTTCAAACAGGTGTCTCCATAACCACAGGGTGCAGAACATGTAGAGTGCATGACCTTTCTTTAGCTCTGGGCCAGACAGCTTTTACTAACCATCTGGAAACAATCTAAAGCCGGTGAACATGAAAGCATGAGGGACCCTTAGTATCAACTAGCCTCAGCCCCTACTTTACAATATTAAAGGAGTTCACCCATTTTCACAAGGCCTTATTTCCACTTTTCCAGTTACCCACCTGTGCAGAGCACACGTCCCCCAGTGTTGCAGTGGCCATTGAAGGTATGACAAAGCAACACATTTTAGAATGGCCTTTTATTGTCCCCGGCACAAGATGCACCATTACAATGATCAGGTTGTCTAATTAGCTTCTTGATAAGCACCACCTGTCAGGTGGATTGATGATCTTCACACTAAAAGCTTGGCATTGCTAGCGCCATGCTCGACCAGCTGAGCGACACATCACCTGCTAGAAAACATTTTCTAAACTTATTGTGGTGAATGGTAAGTGATGAGTCAGCAAAATTTGACAACCATTTTTCTCTGGAACTAGATACAATAACCAAAAATAGATAACCCAAAACTCCAAAAACAGAAAGAGTAAAAATGTATAACCTTCCTATTTAATTGCAGACAATGGCTATGGATAAGTCTTTTGGGGATCTTAGTGCTGAATTAATGACCGCAAAATCATATAATGATCACAGTATAATTAAGCAATAAGGCACAAGGGATGTGGTATATGTGTTGTGGTATATGGGGTGTGGTATATGTGGTGTGGTATATGGCCAATAAACTCCAGCTAAGTGCTGTTCTTAAACACAACGCCGTGTAGTGTAGCTGGATACAACATTTAGCTATGGTATAGTTATATTAGCAATATACCACAAACCCCAGTGTACATTATTGCTATTAGAAACTGGAAACCAACACAGTTAGAACAGTAAAAATACATGTTTTGTCATACCCATGGTATACAGGTATCTCAGGTATCAGCCAGTCAGCAATAAGCTTTTGAACCCCCTACATTACACAATCCAAAATCATAGCATAATAAAACATTGCAGCAAGATGCAAACATTTAATTATGAATGGAAGGATCATGATGTTTTACATGTGAAACCATGTTTTACATGTGAAAGCAGAATTCTTCATTGTAGTACCCTAACAGTTTTGTCTTAATTAGTCCACTGGAGACATGCACTAGGGAGACCTACTTGAGTTATAACATTTTTTGTTTGGAATGTTGGAGAGCGGGGGGGACACTTTATTCTTCTAGGTTTTTGAAAAAATATTTCCTATAGTTCAGCTCATTGATGTGGGGGGGGCAGTTGAGAGAGAGAGAGGCACATGCAGGTAGCTAGATGTCCCCCTCCTTTTGCTTCATCTCTTCTTTCTGTTCTTTCTGTCACCTTTCTTCATATCTCCTACACTGCATCTATTCTCTCCTCTCCCTAAAAATAAATGCAGTGGAATCACTGCAGTGGACTTGAGATCTTGAAAAGGTTTCCTCCGCAGCCAGTATGTTTAGAGAACACAATCATCTCAAGTGCCTTGTTCTGTAGGCGTGCTTTCTGCACCGGATTTCAGTTGCTCTATTGAAGGAACTCCTGCTGTACTTATTGAAGGAACTCACTGTTTGTTTCCTGTGTAAACGCAACCTATGACCTCAGGGAGGAACTCGTAACTTCATCTATTACATGTAATCTCATTACAAAAAATCCCTTGCCCTCTATGCTGCCTTGTGTCCTAGGGCTCATCTCAGCGCTACTATGTTCCCGGACACACACACACACACACACACACACGCACGCACGCACGCACGCACGCACGCACGCACGCACAACCCCCCCCCCCC